>LPNX010094972.1:832264-850828 GCA_001517045.1 Pseudotsuga menziesii
TTACCTGCTCAATCATTTTGTGGTACAACACCTAAGCTGTAATTTAATTTTAACTTAGATCCCAGATTCATTTGTAAAATTGTAAAGTTGCATTTTCTGACTCCATTCTTTAGGCACTGGTTTTTTTTTTTAATAAGAAGACTGACTGTCATTTAAATCCTGCACATTGCATTTGTTTGACTGTCATCTCCTAGAACCTTAGCCTGAGCCTTAACAAAAGATCCCTTTAATTAATCTGTAAATTAATTAATAAATCTGGAACTTAGTTTTCCCATAGGGACTACCCCCCTTGGCTCTGTTGGGATCTTGCCTAAACGGAGGAGCTGTAGACTGTGGTGACAGTGGTCCCCAGCTCTCGCTTGCCCCCAAGGACACACATAGCAGGTTGTGACTTTCCTGCGTCTTAAAGTGTGAATTAGGCGGCAACACAACCTTTAGAGAAATAGACACATATCATTAAAGACACATTGCGAGATTAACTTATGCAAAAAAGAATAGAATAGATCAGTGCCAAATCAAGAAAGTGCTTTGCATATGAGAGTTGCTAGTGTAGTCTCAGTGAAACTATTGCTGTGTCTTGGTTGGTAAACTTTAGATTTATTAAATGAGTGATTAAGGGAGTGGGTTAATTGTGGGTTTGGTCGAATAAAAAGCAAGCCCTTTTGAAATGAGTGCTAAAGTAGTATTACCAAGTGTCCAACAGGGCGAGGCATAACCTGCTTGGAGTAGCCCCCTGAATCTGTGGTGTCAACCCTTTGCGACCTCTCGATTTCTCAAGAAACAAGCTTATATGGGTTATCCTATTATTCTATTCACTCGTATCCCTTTCTGGAGCCAACTGATCAGACAAGTTGCAGCAGTGTAGAGCATACAGGGAAGGAGCCTTCTTTAATTTTATTAAAAGTCTTAATGTGTTGTCTTTATTAACAAACCAATTCACGATTGCGAACCTCTTTACCCCTCTTGGGATTCTTGGGAGAGCACAACCGGGTAAATTTTAAACACTAAAGCAACACAAGGAAAGATTATCTAATTAGTTCCTACCAATGTTATTGAAACCAGTTCGGTTCAAGCAAACCCGACTGGTTCAACTGGTTTATAGGGTTTTTTGGTCCGGTCAAGGCCTGAATCGCTTGGGCTGGATTTTGAGCCTGAACTAGCCTGAACCGGACCAAACTGACCTGAACCAGTCCAGTCTGTACAGTATCGTATGGAAGCCGTCCGGGAACCCATAGAACTCAAATTTTGGTTCTAAACTTCAATGATGTATTTTGGTTCAGAACTTCAGTGATGTATTTTGGATCAGAACTTCAATTATGTATTGCACTCGATGATATTTTGGTTATTTGCACCTGTACTTGCTATATATTTGATAAACTTTGCATATTCGTGTATTAATGGTTTTAATTCATATGTATGCACATGAATATATATGTTTTTTTACAAAATATTAATATTTTATGTATTTTTTTTACCCTTTTTTTCTCAGTTTTTTTTCCGGTTCCGGTCCAGTTCACATTTTGGGCTCTGCCGGTTTGATGACCGGTCCGGTTCTGATAACATTGGAACTTCCTACCACAAATCTCTTTCCTCCTTTCAGGATACTCGGGAGAGCATGGGGTAAGTAATTCCTTTACTTTGATAACATAAAAAGAATAAACAGGAAATAAAAGTTGAACTAGCTAAAAATAAAACAATCATAAAAAAAAGACACCGATGTGAATCCCTCCACGGGGGATGAGGAGTGGGCTCTTAGGAGCCTACTCAAAACTTTATTAACTTTTTACAACGATGGAAGAAGTGCACTTAGGTCCTTATAATCCAGATCCAAAGGCTTACAACAACCTCAAAAATTGAGATTTTACCAAAGAGGAATTCCGTTAGTCTTCTTTTTCCTCAATTTTTCGAAAACAACAAGCAAACATTAGTTAAACATGCCCCAAAACACTTTAAGAGTGCTTTGGGAAAACTTACCAAAACTTGCCGAAAAATTTCTAAGTAAAAACGATAAAAACTAGGTGAAAAATCACTGAGAAAGTAAGCTAGAAAGCTACTTTCTCAGGGTCTTTGTTTGCTTCTAAGGATAGCAAAACAAATCAAAGCACTAAGATGCTAGATATGAAATTTAAAATCGGAAGCTAACCTACTAATCAAGTTTTCTGTTATGATAAATAAATAACTTGAATAAGTAAGATAACGCTGTAGATATGGAATAACAAATAATAGTGATTTGCAAAACAAGTGCAGATCTTGTAAAGGAAAAGCAACTTTAGGATCTATTTTTAAAATATAGAATGGAATGCAGATCTATGAGTGCCTTTCAAAGGAAATTGGAAACAATGAAGTGTAAATAAGGGCAGAAGGAAAGAAAGGGTAGCCTGGAGAATAGAGGATCTTTGGGCCTTCACTTGTGGTGTGTCGAGGAACTTTTATCTGCAACAAATACTATTACAGAAAGGCAGAGAGATCAAACAAGATCTTCCACGTCTCCAATCACCACAACCTGCATATCACACACTCACAAAACACAGATCAAATGTAGAAGCATACGTATTCATAAATCAATATAAAAGCATTCATAAGCAAATGAAGCATTCGGTAAGATCTCTAAATATTTATAGTCAATAGATTGACTCATTAAACAAAATGATTAACCTATCTCACAAAGTTGATACCAACCCTTCAAGTAAGCTACACAAGATTCAAAGCATGCATATGGTTCAAATACAAGTTACCTCCATACAATTGGAAGACAATACATTCACTCAACTAGAGAGCACATCACAATTCAGACCTCCAAAGTCTCTTTATTTCTCAAATGAATACAAATTACAATGTGCAAGCTTTTCCCAGCATATTCCAACTATCTTGAAAGGGAGAGAACCTTGCTTTATTTATAGCCAGAGAGGGCCATGAGGGCGCAATCAACACTAGCAGATGGAGGGGGATTCAACTAAGAAAGAAGAGGAGTTTACAAGAGTTACACTGAGGTGGGACTGAGAGTGGTAGGCTCCACCTCTCCACCTAACTCTCACCTATCCATAAATCAATTGACACTACATCAACTCGCCAACCCAGAGAGAGGGTGCAAGCTCCAAGAGGTAATTCACTTGCCACCTCTCATACAACCACTAAAGATGACGCTTTAGTCAAGGAGAGAACTCGCCCTTCACTGAAGGAAGCCGACTGCAACTGATTTCAATCAAATCGGACAAGAATCCACTGATTTAGGATTTTTGGATTTTCTCTCCAATTTAATTATTTTTAAAATTTTAATCGATTTTTTGATTGTTTATTTTTAAAAGTGGGTTGAAGGGTACAACAGGTGCTCTTAGTTAGAAAATGAGCATCCCCATGGAAAAATCCGACCTCTAACCACACTTTTATAATTTTCCCAATTAAACTATTAAAAAATAGCCTAAGTTTACGGGAAAAAATATTTTTCTCAAAACATGAAATAAAACCTAGGGGAACTTAGCACATGTCCATATGACTCAAGATTAATGTCTAGCATGTTCATATACATTGAGACATGAACTTTAATAACCTCATAAGGCCTAATCACCAAGACAACCATTCCAGTTTTGGAGGAGCAGTGAAAAACTTGAAAATTCTAAGTCTTCTATTCAACATATAATTAACAAAGAAAGAACACCTTGGAATACCCGGATTGATGTTTAAGTCCTAGGAAGCCAAGTTCTTTACAAAAAACCCATGTTAGCACATCTTTTACAACTTCACTGTAGGGTATGAACATGTGGTAAAAAAAATGAAAAAAAGGGGCCTTGGAAGGCCTGAATGGACTTCTGAACTCTGAAATTGAACAAGTGATTGTTCATCTTTGGCGGCTCACTGAAAGCCCAACTAGATGCAACCTAGTCGGTAACAGGCCATTACTTGAATTTTCCTTAAATTCGCCAATAAAGTCGAAACCCCACTGTTGGAACAGTGCTTCAATTATAACTGGTTGAAGCGGCACAACTTCAAGTTTCTGTTTTCCTGTAAAAAGATGACAAGGCTGACAACTTCGCACATTTTTGTACACATCTTGGAAAACATTGGGCCAATAATATCCTGATCTCAAGATCTTATGGGCGGTAGTAGAAGTTGAATGATGACCTCTGCAAAGCCCTTTATGAAATTTTTTCATTAACTCTTCTGCCTTGAGAGGATCAACACATGTAAGAATGACCCTGTCTGGGTTCCTCCATCCAAGACTCTGAACCTGTTCTTCTCCTGGATAATCAACGAAGCAATATTTGGATGCTTTTAGCTTTAAAGCCCTCTTCTTATGATCTGGTAGGTGACTAAGGCATGAAAGATTTCGCAAATAATACACGATATCTTTATACCAATCACACTGTGTTATTCCTTCCATTACTGTTGAAAACATAGGAGGATCTTTATCTTTTAAATCAATAGCCTCTTCATTCCCTTCTGCCAATAACTGAGCCAAACCTCTGCCTTTTAACTTTGTAGGTTGAATTTCCAAGTCATATTCCTGAATCCTTGTAACCCACTTGGCTCGTATATCTAAACCATCTTGTTGCTTTAGTATTTCCTTTACTGCCGGGTGAGGGACGTAAGCAATGATCTTAGAGTGCCCTATATACACTCTGAAATGCTTTAATGACATCACCAGAGCATATGCCTGTTTTTCTATGTTGTGATACTTCATTTCTGTGCTGCTTAAGGCCTTGCTCATAAAGGCAATCAACTGCTTTTCATTCTTATCGTTCTTTTGTAGAAGGACTCCTGCAATAGTGTCCGCCAATGCAAAAGAAAATATCTGGAAGTTTTAGAGTAATCAAGACTTACCAGCACCCAAGCTTGAATGATAGCATCTTTAATATCTTCGAACGCTTACTTGGACTCATCACTCCACCTGAAATCTGCATCCTTTTTAAGCAACTTGTTCAACGGTTTAGTAATCTCAGCAAAATTTGGCATAAATCTATGAATGAAATTGATTTTTCCAAAAAATGACCTTAAAACTTAAGTGTTTTGGGATGGAATTTTTTTTTGGGAATGGAATTCCTTTTATAGCTTTAACTCATTCGGGATTTATTTTGACACTTTCTTTAGTAATAACATGACCAAGTAACTTACCTTCAGTAACTCCCAAAATAGACTTCTTAGGGTTTAAAGAGATCCCATACCTGCGGCACCGCTCAAATACCTGTCGGAGATGCTTGATGTGATCTTTTCTTCTTTTCGAGTAAACAGTGAGATCATCTTTTTATATTTCCAGGATTTTCTGCATGATGTTCCTGAAGGCATAATCCATGGCCCTCTGAAATGTCGCCCCAACATTTATCAACCTAAAAGGCACTCTCAAATACTGGTAGGTGCCCCATGGAGTAGTGAAAGTTGTCTTTGGTCAATCCTCTCTCTTGACTGCCACCTAATTGAAGCCTGAGAAACCATCCAGGAAATATAACATTTGTGAACCTGCAACCCTTTGCAGCAAGAGCTCCATATTTGGGAGCGGATATCTTTCTTGGAAACCACATTCAGGTTTCGGAAGTCCACGCATACTCTGACTTCACCTGTATTCTTTTTAGTTGGTACCAGATTCGAAAGCCATTCTGAATATCTTATTGGAGCTATGATTTTTGCTTTCACCATTTTCTGCAATTCTGCCTTCACTAGCGGAGCCAACTTTGGGTGAATCTTTCTTAGCTTCTGTTGATGAGGCTTTGCATTTTCTTCCAATGGTATAGCGTGCTGAATGATATTTTTGTCATAAGTTTTAAGCTCATCATATGACCAGGCGAACACATCTCTGAATTCCCGAAGCAAATATATCAATTTCTTTCTTTCTTGAGGATCCATTGTCTTGCCGATTTTGATATGACGAGGGTCTTCTTGAGATCCAATATTCACTTCTTCATATTTAGAACCTTGAGTTGTTTCTTTCTTCTGTTTGCACCTGTCATTCCTGTCAAATATCTTTTCCATTGGGATTGAATTGTATACAAGATCTTCTATGGACCCTTCCTTTCTTCAATCAATCTGATTGCCTGAGTATTCTTCTATGTTTGCCATGAATCTGCAGATCTGTTTATCATCATCAAACACTTCCCGGTCATCGAAATTGTCGGGCACTGAAGGGTGGAATATTATTTGCACTTTTCCTGTATCTTGGATTGCGTTTGCTAGGTCAAAAGTTGAGGCAAAAACTACAATTGAATCTGCTGTTTGATTTTGTTCTCTTTGGACTGCTTGCAAGATAAAGCATGGAAGTCTTCTGTGGCTAGTTTTACTGCATCCCTGTACTTTTTTAATTGCGTCTTTTTGCAAGAAAATATTCCTTTGACTTGGCATACAATAAGGTCAGAATCATTGACAATATGCAACAACTTGATACCATAATCCTTTGTGATAATAAAAAAAAGAAGAAGAGCTTCATATTCAGCTATGCTGTTAGTACCATCAAAATTCTAATTGAAAAGAAAAACAATGCTCTTCATTTTTAGGGGAAGTCAATACGATACCTGCACCCATACCTGCCTGGGACTTAGCCCCGTCGAAATTCATGGTCCAAAATTCATCTATGTCCATCTAGGGCATAACAATTGTAGCGAACACTGCATAAGGCCCAATGCCATTTTGGTAGTAAACGGATTCATTTTCCAGTTTTGCAGGGTCTTCCACGTGATGTTTCCTCATTGCTTCCCTTTGCAATGTTATCTAACTGCCCTCAGGGGTAGGGGCTGTGGCGTATGATAGGTCCATTTGCAAGCTCCCTACCAAGTTTGAACCAAATTTTCTTGACAAAAGCATCCCCTAAGATTCTGGCAGGTCTATGACCACTATGTCCATTTTTATCATTATGCTCGGATGCACTGCCAAACGTACCGAGACATTTACCACAACTCCACAAACCTTCACTTCCCGGGAATCCATAGCACATGTGTTTTTGTGCGGCCTGGATATAGCTAGAGGCATAACATTAGTCGAAGCTCCAGAGTCAAACATACAGTTAAGTAAAATTAAATTTCCAATGCATAAAGAAATAAAGAAAGGTTTGTATCTAGGATTCTTATTCTTTGTTAGACAAGATAATGGGAGTGTCCTCGTATTCTTCAGTCTGGTGGACAACTGGTTGCTTTTCCTGAAGATGAAAGAGCTCGATAATTTCCCCTTTTACAGTGGGAATCTTTGCTGGTTCGGTCAACTGTACTGGAACTTCAACGAGCTTAAAGTCCCTGTGATATCAATGTTCAAGGGTTCATCAATAATCAAATCAATAGAAGCCTTACCTGCACTTACCTGTGGTGGAGGAAGAGTGCTTGATTTTTCTGTGACCACGGGAGGAAGCTTTCTACGCCTTTGATAAACATTGCCTGCAGTACTGTTCTCAAACCACTTCTTGATTTGTTCTCGGGGGGGGTGGGGGGGGCATATCCCCAAGAAGCTTGTTTACTTTATTAGCGTCAATAGAATTCCTTCTTATCTCATGCATCTGATCGTTTGATAAATTAAATTGCCTTTTGCCCTCAAATAAATTACATACCTTGGGGTATTTCTCCTCGAAAGGAATGCTGTTTTTGATGTATTCCATATAATAGGCATAGGTGCGTTCTTCATGAAATCCTCGGCAAGCCTTGCAATAGTATGGAAAATCACTTACCATGTTGATGGGCTTTAAGGATGAACGAGGTCTTTGATGTTGGGAAGGACCTTTGTTGATATTCTTTGGAGGAAACCTGGGCTGCTGGTTCCTTTCTAACTGGACAATTCTGTTCTGCATATTAGTATTTTGCTGAGTCATATCAACCCTTAGCTGCTTTATTTCTTCAAGTAGAAGACTCATCGCATCTGGATTGTCATGAGATGAAGAAACTGCTTTGTTCTTAGGTTCGGGCTTTGCCCTTGAATGTTTGGAGGAATCAGGTCTTCCAGCGGCTTTCCAACAATCATCAAGAATTCTGACCTTCTTCTTTGCTGCTATCAAGTCCTAGGGTCTGTCTAGACTTAAGTGAAACACAAAATTGCCTGGAAATGCGTTTAGATAATAAGAGAGAATAATCTGTTCTGGGGGTTTGCAATCTGTTGGAAATTCCTTTACAATTCTTTCAAACCTGCGATCAAACTCATCAATAGTTTCATTTTCGCTTCTTTTAATGGTCATCAAAGCATTATTCAACAAATCTGGATCCTTCTTTTCCTGGCGTCTTTCAAAGAACTTTTTCTTCAAATCATCATAAATAGTTATACTCTCGGCAGGTAAAGACTTTAACCATTCTAGAGCATCACCCTTTAAGCAAGCAACAAAACTTTTAAATTTGACATCAAGATGACTAACATCGGTAAGTTTTAAGCAATGCTCAAATTCATCCCAATGTTGGGCAGTAGTAATGGCATTTTGACCATTAAAAACAGGAAATTCCTTTAAATATTTGAACTTCAATGTTTGATTAGGATAACCAACATTGTTAGTGAATTCAAAAGCTGCCAAAGCCATACTTACTTGAACATCGGGATCAACAAATAATTTATGTATATCAAGCAAAGTATCTAAAGTTTGTTGATCACTTACAAGCCTTCCCTTTATACTATCCTTTCTTTCACGTAATATATGACTGAAATCAGGGAGAAGCATACCTTTGAAGTTTGTCCTTGTTGAATACCTTTTTTAATGTGGAGTCGCCAAGAGAGATCTGTCCAATCAAGATAAACAAATCTCACTAATAAACGAAACAAGGAGCATAACTGATTTATGGGCTGAGTTCTTGGTGGAGTCGCCAAATAAGCTTGCAGATCAGTACTTACAAGAAAATATATGCATTAATATGAATAAGAACTTACCTCAAGACTTATCAAGTGTCCTTCTTGCCCGGATTAATCACCTCAACAATCTTGAAGTCCTTGGCAACGGCGCCAAAAATGTTACCCGGCAAATTAGCAGGGTAGCCCAGTAAGCAAGCCCGAGGAGATGTGACCCAATGCCACCTCAATCACATTCCTTTAACTTCTTCGGAGAGTGTTTCACCTCCAAGGGGAGAGCCCTTCCTGTTATATCTGTAAACATTTAGACATAAAAAATCTAGATCTTCTATGCAATTGTGTTAGTGACTAGTGCCTTCAATAGAGAGTTAAACATTAAATGTAAGGTGACTGTTGCAATACACTGTTGTTTGTATGAGATTGGTATTCTGTTAGCATTTAAATCAGCATTTAATCACAATTTTATGACTTTGAAATATTTAACTGGCCTTTCAATTTTGCAATAATTGCATGAGATTTATACCATTATCCAGTCATCATAAGCAACACTTCATCCACAAACAGTATCATAAAAGCTTTTAAAAAGGTACTGTATGCAGTAGATATCAGCCACTAATTTATCACAGCATCAGTACATTTAAAAGAATGAATTTGCCTTCAAACAGTATCACAACTAGTCCTTCAAATTAATCCACCAATATGCATTAATTTTAACCTCTAATTCATTTAGTTTGTCTGATCTTGTACTAATCTCTGAGTGTTTGCAGCAGGTCGAAGGCAGCAGGGTGGTGACAGTCTGTCCTCATGGCAGATCTGAGAATGGGAGGAGAAAAGGATGGAAGACAAGGAGTGGGGCTGTTTAGGTCAAAGTAGAAGGCTATTGAGGAAGATATGGGGGAGGCCGAGCCTTAGTGTAATGTCCCCGGTTTTGACCCCGTTTGCATGATGTATATATTGTAATTAATCGTGGTGAGGAGCTTAAGGCAAAAGCCCCACCATCGATTTGTTTGTGTGTGTGTTTCAGCAATGGGGATAGTTGCCGATGGTTTATCATGCCATTTGGCACATTATAATTCGGCATCATGTAAATACGCACATCAATTAAAACTAGAACCACAACCAGCTACGACAGTGCAACGTTGAATGAAAAGGGCATGGTTCCGAAGGATAAGGGTTGAGGGATGTCAAACCTTAGTCTATGGGGGAAAAACCCATGTGTTACCACCTTGTTGATTTGTCACCTTTCTTGTCTCATCCAACCTCTTCCAACCTCTTTATTGCCTTGTATTGGGTAGCTGGGGCAGTTACTGTTTTGGGAGTGGGGTGGCAGGACTGTTAGTCCTTTGCCCACATGCCCACTCCACCCACGACCTTCCATTGACTCCACTCCATCCCTGTCAGTTCACCTGGACGACCGCTTCTGTTGATGCTCACGCCGAGCAGTGGCTGTTCACCCTCGCACAGAGCCGTTGTTGTTCGCTCTCACGCAGGGATGTGCAGGCAGTTGGCCTGGTCTTCATTCTCACGGTTGTGGTCTGTGGAAGTTTCCCCTTCACACAGGGAGTGTAGTCTTCCTCACGCACGGATCGGGAGACTGTAATTTCTTCCCAGCGCGGTCTGTGTAGTCTTTCTCCAGCGACTTCGACTGTGTAAACTAGGGCTGTTGTTTTCCCCACGTTGCTGGTAAGGTATGCTGATACGTTTTTGGGATTGTTGTTTTCCCATGCCGTGAGTGGTATTTGCTGCTATTCCTTGGTGCTGTTAAGAGTCCATCCTCTTTCCATCTCGGACTGTGTATGTGTGTTCACTTCTTTCGTTGTGGGACTGTTGCCTTTCCCACGTTGTGGTTGGCTGTTGATTGCCGCCTCTGTGCCTGAGTTTCCCATGGTTGTGCTGGGAGTTCTGTTTCTTATCCACTATGGGCTGTGGATTGTTGCCACCGTTTTGATTGGGAAGTTGGGTTGCTGATATACCTTGGATTGGGTGTTTTGCTGAGTTGTTTTGGCCACGATAGGGCCAAGAACAACTTCGTGTTGTCTGGTGGACTTGAGCTGTGCTCATCTTTGGTTTGGGATTATCCCTGGTTGTCCTTCTCTTCTCCACAGGGCTGTGAAGGGATTGGTGTGCTGCGGTATGCAGTGGTTGGTCTTTGGACTGTGCTGGCTTGGCCGATCTGTTGATGGCCTGGTAAACCCAGTGGTGTTGGTTCGCTGATTGTGTCCCTCGGCTATGTGTAAGCCTGCATTGACCCTTATCCTTGGAGGAATCATGCCCAGCTCGGGGGTGGCAGTGTGCTGAGAGATTGATGAGCACGCTGGCCTATGGTTGGGTGGAACGTTGCAGCGATGTAGCTGGTTGCGGGATTCTTCATCGAAAGATAAGTGCTGCTGACTGTTTCTTCTCTGCAATTTATATCTATTGTATAATGAATTATGTTGAACATGTTTTATGCTGGAAATGTAAGTGTGTTGCTTCCGCTGAATGTTGATTCATTCTGCATCTGTGTATGCTTGTAAGTTTTATTTTTAGCATTGATGGACTGTATATGTTCATGGGGCTGTTTGCCCGGTTATTGTGGTGTTCGTTGCGTCCTCTTCACCGGTCTAAGGGATGGGGACGTGACAGTATGGTATCAGAGCCCAAGGTTGCAACAATGGGCCTCTATGGGCTATGAAGGTGCAGTGACAGATGCAGAACTCTTCTTGCCCAGCAGAAATCAGATTGGAAACTTCAAGAAAATCGCCTAAGTGTTGACAGTCGGAACACTTAGTGGTTCAGACTTTCGATATGGCGGAAGGATTTAGCGTCTAACGAGGCACCGTTGCGGCTGTCGAAAGGGTTAGATCGCCGATGCGGTAGTGATCTGATTGCCGACGAAGGGAAAATTTGAAAAAATTGGTTTAAGTGTTGAACCACCGGAAGACGTGCGCAATTGACTTCCGCTGTGGCGGAAGAATTAGTGAAATGGACTTCCGTCGTTGCGGAAGCGCGTCCGACGGAGCACAGTCGGGGGAAAATTTTGGGGATATTTCTAAGTGTTCCCCAATCGGAACAATTGGCGAAGTGAACTTCCGCCGTTGCGGAAGAGTTGGTGAAGTTAACTTCCGTCGTTGCGGAAGAGAAAGCCTTTCCTGTTCCGTCGTTGCGGAAGTGAAAGCACAAAGCCTTCCGAAGGGCAAAGACCGCCGACGCCCGAAGTTAAAATTTCTTTGAGAAAAGAGCGGCCAATCGGAAAGGAAAATGGTTTGTGCGCCGCTGTTGCGGAAGTCTAAACGACTAGGCATCCGACGGAAAAGTCTTCCGATCGCTGACAGAGGTTAAGACTGCCGCCGAAAGAAGAAAGGGTTTTGCGCTCCGCCGTTGTGGCTGCGGAAGGGATTCCGTCGCCGATTCTGCCGAAGAACTTAACGATTGGACAGTCCACCGTTGCGGTTGTCGGAAAGACTAAGTCGTCCGATGGGCAAGTTCTCCGACGCCAGGAAGAAAGTTCTTCGAGCATCCGCCGTTGTGGAAGCCAAAGCCATTTGGCTTCCGATGTAAAAGCTCGCCGATGCCGATCAAGCGTCGGAAGAAAGAAGGAAGTCGATTTTGAAAATCGACTAAGTATAGAAAACGTCAGACAGTCGGAAGAAGACAGTGTTTCATGTTTCGCCGTTGCGGAAGAAAAAGGCATTAGGCTTCCGATGTGAAAAGTCTTCCGATGCCGATCAGCTTGTGCCGCTGATCGGAAGTGTTTAGCGGTTTCCCGTCCGCCATCGCGGCTGCGGAAAGGACTAAGCCGCCGACAGAAAGAAGAGACGGAGCCGATCAAGCGGCAAAGAAGGGAGAAATTTGGGAATTTTTCTAAGTCCGGGAGCAAATCGGCTATCGGAAGAAAAGTGGTTGGTGTGCCACCGTTGCGGAAGAAAAAGTGGTTTGAGAGCCGATTCTGCGGATGGATAATTGGAATAAGACCCGATTGAACAAAGGAAAATTCAGTTGTTTTTCGGAGGAATTTTCAGTGGTTTTATAGTGGATTTTCAGGGCTGAAAATTGAGAAAGTGGCAGCAATCTAATGCGCCAGATTGCGCGAAAACCAATGATTTACAAAAAAAAACAAAAAAAAAAACGAGGGCGCTGTCCTCGACCTGGCCTGCAGTGGCGTAGGGAAGCCACAAGGGGGCAAGCCCCTTGACCCCCGTCATCTCTTGAGACAGTCGTTCTTGTGAAAAGAGAATCCTATGTTTTGTGGCAAATTAGTAAGACCCAAAATTCATAAAAGATGAATGGTGCATCAGAAATGAGGTGGTTGAAGTTAGCATTCTGGACCAAAATACAGTTGTGTGTTTTGCCTGAGATTGGGTGAAAGTCTTCACTCTTAGAAGTGGCGCACATCCGAGGTCAGAATGAAGCATGTGGATAGGCGTTGGAAAGCTTATCCGGTAGGGAACAAGGATATGTGACCAGAACCTGAGCATGAAGCAGCAAAGTGCTAATGATGGCCGCTGCTATCAAATGGACAAATCTAGACAGTTGCATGCCCAGGGGCAGCAAGGACTATGAAGTCAACCAGCTGCTGTGTGAAAAATGAGTTCCATGCCAGGATGAAAGACTTGAAAATGGAAGTTTTCCTTATAACCCTGTCCTGTTGAATGTGTTACATTTCCTAAGTTTATGCTTGAAATGCATGAGGATATGTATTGCATGCATAAGATATTGCATGTTGGTAAGAATATTGGAAATCATATATTTATAATGAACCACTAATGATAATCATTGCTTTGATGTTGACATTAGTGGGAAAACCAACGATGACATGGACCCGGATGAATATGTTGCTGAAGCTGATGAATGTGACTAGCAACCCTCTGGAGAAAGGGGTAAAGCAACAAGTCCATAGCAAAAGTTGGTGAGCAAAATTCTGCAATCTCCTACAAGGACCAACCAAATTGGTCATGTTAAGGGTGTAAGTACGACCCATGCAGGTAAGAGTTTGCTTATGACAATTCCATGGATTGGTAAAGGTGAGATACCTCATACCATGAGAATCTTGGAATGTAGAAAGGTGTCATGCCTATATATGTTGATGACATTGATTATTAGTAATGCATCCTATACGAAGTGGACATGGTTAGGCCATGCATGGTATGTTGAATGCGTCGAGATGAATGCATGTGATATTATGAATAACTAATGATTGAAATGATGAATTAATGATAATTCTGGAATTGTTTCAAAGGTTGTTATGAATGCAGGATAGTCATGATTAATTGGCCGCCAGAAATGCTCTGTGGAAGAGCAAGTTGGTATGAATGATACGCCTGTGAAGTAAGGAGTATCTGAACATTTCATTTAATTGCATGAATGATAGGACTATACCTTGCAATGTTAGTACGATAATGATTGCATGAAGTAAATGAACTTTGATAAACACTGATGTGACTAACAGCTGGGAGTATTTGAATTTTTATAAATTCTGAAAATGCTTCAGTGATGGTTGTAGCAATGAAAAGGTTATATGCATCTAGACTTACCAAGTGTTTGGTTGATTGAAGCTCATGTTTCAGGTAGATTATTTCGAGCATGGCAGTGAGAGGTAAGACCCTGACTAATGTCAGAATCTACCATATGATATGCATAATAGGTTGTTAAAATTCGAATTGTGAATTTCGGATTTGAGAAATCACTGACAACTACTAGTCACTATTGGCTTGCATAAGCTTGTGTTTGGATATTGAAGCTTATGTTTCAGGTTAGATTATTTGAGCATGGCAGTGAGAGGTAAGACCCTGACCAATGCCAGAATCTACCATTTATGAGAAGAAGTCTCATGGCTGTGAAAATAGTTGATATGCATAATGGGTGTTAAATTTGAATTGTGGATTTCGGATTTAAGAAAGTACTAACGTCTACTAATCATTGTTGGCTTGTATACGATTGTGTCAGGAGGGACGCATGGTAAGTGGGTATTCATGTTATGATAGTAAGCATAAAATTATAAGGGGCATAGTAGTGCTGCTTACAAGAGATCCACAATTGAGCAAGTCAATTCCTGTAGTAGATAGAATTGCAAATTCTTATTGAATTTGGTTGCTAATGTCATTGCTTGATTATGGAACGATCAATTTGGGTTGTAGTATCAGGTAATGATTGACTATTTGGCTATTTGATGAATGTGTCAGGGATACACACTGCAGGAAGATCATGTGTGATGACCTGCAAGAGCCAAACGTTATGGGAAGGTTTCCCTTGGAAATGGGTTTCGGGTGAAACGCCATTGGACATTTTGGAAATGTCTCATCTGCACTGCATGTTCGGTAGTAACATGAGTGAGATGGTATAAAGTATGTCGGTAAGACGTGTGAATATGAAATGTAAAAAGGAGTTGGGATGGCAAACTAAGGGGCTGTTAACTCAGGGAAGGAGCCTCCATTCCTCCTTAACAAAGACATACTGCGACGGAAAATGGATAAGTATTCTGTGGCCCTTGCTAAGAATATGCATGTTTAATTATGAAATTCATATGCAGAACATGTTTTGGTTTATTTCCATGATGACCGATTGCTTGAGTATGCATAGGGCCTGCATGGCACACACCGGGAATGGGTGCACACTTTTCTGATGTTGGATCATGAAAGGGTTTTCAATATTGATTACACTCTAGGGAGTGGACGCACTCTTGGTGTCTCAATACTTGATAGTGAATGATGTGAAATGTGATTATAGTTTTTGAGCAATAACGCTGATGAGTTTGCTTGTATTGCTTGTGTTGCTTGTGTTAACAGGCTAAAAGCAAAGGTAAAGGTAAATTGTTGATATAAGTGTATTGTAGATATAAGTGTATGTTGGTATAAGTGTATGGTTGATATAAGTGTATGGTTTGTATAAGTGTATGTGTCATTGTTGACATAAGTGTATGATGGGTTGTGATATGCCTGAGGATCCATAGTAGATCCTAGACCTGGAAATGGTCATGATAAAGTTCCAAGCCCAGTCGACATGATTATGTACTGGTTGGACATTAATTATTTGATGTTGAGGAGAAGCCTGCGTGCTGACCTAACATTTAAGTCCATAGGCGATCCCAAGGCTTGCAAGGCGAAGCAGGATCCTGTAGACGAACGAGGAAATGCACAATACAGATAAGTATTGGATTATTTTGCTTATGAATATGCATGTGTATGTGATTGGTCATGATGTTTTAAGCTCTTGTTCTAGAGATAAAACTGATGAGAATAAACTAAACATGTGAATCTATTCAATGTTTGAATATAGGTATCGCTGGAGGCGAGGACTATGAGAGCATCCTGGTGGTGCATGTGGACATGTGACTGTCCTAGCAGCTCGTAATGAGCTGTAATGAAAAAGGTGCTAGTAACACTGTGAAGTTCCTAGCAGTTGAGACTAGCCATGTGGAGGGACTCCATGGTTTAGAGGTCTGGAATAGACCGAAGACACTAAGTGTCATGACCAAGAGAGATTGGTCCAGCATTCACGGTGAAGTGAAAGAGGCTGAGAGCATGAAAAGCCACGACAGTGGTATGGGTTCCAGGATGGAACAAAACAAAGAGGGGAAAAACTCTAACTGCTCTCTCTTGCCTTTTGATTACATATATATATATGTTTATGCATTGTGAAAACAAGGGATTGTTAAATGCATGTATGATTGAGAATGAAATGTGTGAATTGTGAATGCTGGAATAAGTTAATTCCCTACCCAAGAATGGACATGAATGAGCTCGTGTGCTTGTTGGGAAGGCATGAAAAATATGAAAGTCTCCTTGATGAGGCTTGGACTGTCATGCCAATTGGGTAATCAACTAACTGATTTTAATGCCTATATCATGCTTGGTCTGATAAAATTTCAATGGTGCATTTCACAGGTGAGAAAAGTGAAACCAGGTGGTGCACATTGAATATGGCAGCAGATCAAAAGTTATTGGACTTAGCTGGAAGTCTCCTTCAAATGATTGCCAAGACCCAAGAGAACCTTGGGGAGGTGCTCAAGATACAGAAAAGGCAAAGTGAAATGAACCACCAGATTTTGCAAGACTCTATTGGTTTGCAAAGGGAGGTGAAAAGCCTTCTGGGAGCAATCGGCAAAGGAAAGGAAGGTGGATCAGCGATGGGACATTCGTCCAAGCGACCCGACAAGAAACGGTCCAGGCATGAAGACTCAAAGGAAATTGAGTAGGTAAAGATGAAGCAGCCAGTGAGATGCTGGAGATGCGGAGGACATCATTTACGCCGGGACTGCCCAATGAGGGAACATGATGAAGGCAATAGCCGCAAGGTTCCTAGACTTCGGGATTAGCTGGAAGCTGAGAACTAGCAGGAGAAGTCCATGGAAGCCGAAGGGCTTGGTCTTGAACGTTCAAAGTAAATGATGGGACGTGGGACAGATCTGCAATTTTGAAATTTTGATGTGCAATGGTATATGTATTGTATATATGTAATGGAACACCGAGGACGGTGTTATTCCAAGGGGGAGGGGAATGTAATGTCCCCGGTTTTGACCCCGTTTGCATGATGTATATATTGTAATTAATTGTGGTGAGGAGCTCAAGGCAAAAGCCCCACCATTGATTTGGTTGTGTGTGTGTTTCGGCAATGGGGATAGTTGCCGATGGTTTATCGTGCCATTTGGCACATTATAATTCGACATCATGTAAATACGCACATCAATTAAAACTAAAACCACAACCAGCTACGGCAGTGCAACGTTGAATGAAAAGGGCATGGTTCCGAAGGATAAGGGGTGAGGGATGTCAAACCTTAGTCTATGGGGGAAAAACCCATGTGTTACCACCTTGTTGATTTGTCACCTTTCTTGTCTCATCCAACCTCTTCCAACCTCTTTATTGCCTTGTATTGGGTAGCTGGGGCAGTTACTGTTTTGGGAGTGGGGTGGCAGGACTGTCAGTCCTTTGCCCACATGCCCACTCCACCCACGACCTTCCATTGACTCCACTCCATCCCTGTAAGTTCACCTGGACGGCCGCGTCTGTTGATGCTCATGCCGAGCAGTGGCTGTTCACCCTCGCACAGAGCCGTTGTTGTTCGCTCTCACGCAGGGACGCGCAGGCAGTTGGCCTGGTCTTCATTCTCATGGTTGTGGTCTATGGAAGTTTCCCCTTCACACAGGGAGTGTAGTCTTCCTCACGCACAGATCGGGAGACTGTAATTTCTTCCTAGCGCGGTCTGTGTAGTCTTTCTCCAGCGACTTCGACTGTGTAAACCGGGGCTGTTGTTTTCCCCACGTTGCTGGTAAGGTATGCTGATACGTTTTTGGGATTGTTGTTTTCCCATGCCGTGAGTGGTATTTGCTGCTATTCCTTGGTGCTGTTAAGAGTCTGTCCTCTTTCCATCTCGGACTGTGTATGTGTGTTCACTTCTTTCGTTGTGGGACTGTTGCCTTTCCCACGTTGTGGTTGGCTGTTGATTGCCGCCTCTGTGCCTGAGTTTCCCATGGTTGTGCTGGGAGTTCTGTTTCTTATCCACTATGGGCTGTGGATTGTTGCCACCGTTTTGATTGGGAAGTTGGGTTGTTGATATACCCTGGATTGGGTGTTGTGCTGAGTTGTTTTGGCCACGATAGGGCCAAGAACAACTCCGTGTTGTCTGGTGGACTTGAGCTGTGCTCATCTTTGGTTTGGGATTATCCCTGGTTGTCCTTCCCTTCTCCACAGGGCTGTGAAGGGATTGGTGTGCTGCGGTATGCAGTGGTTGGTCTTCGGACTGTGCTGGCTTGGCCTGGTAAACCCAGTGGTGTTGGTTTGCTGATTGTGTCCCTCGGCTATGTGTAAGCCTGCATTGACCCTTATCCTTGGAGGAATCATGCCCAGCTCGGGG
>LPNX010094972.1:851857-916578 GCA_001517045.1 Pseudotsuga menziesii
TTTATTTTCAGCATTGATGGACTGTATATGTTCATGGGGCTGTTTGCTCGGTTATTGTGGTGTTCGTTGCGTCCTCTTCACCGGTCTAAGGGATGGGGACGTGACAGAAGGCAAGGCCAAAGCTTAAAAGGAGCAGGCCGAGGCCTGAAAGGGAGGGCCAAAAGGTTGGAGAAGGGAGCAGAAGGAAGGCTGAGCCTCAGGGAACCAGGCCAAGGGTAGAGAAGAGGACTGTTAGGGCTTGACCTAGGGTTTTAGGCCACCAAGAAGGAGACCAAAGGCTAGGGAAGGAGGGCAAGGGTAGGTTAGGTAAAATCTGAGTTTTTCTTTAGGTTTTTTCAGAAATAAAATAAAATGCAGACCTAACATACTAACCTAATCTACCATGAAATGCAAATTTTAAACATGAAAATGCAAGAATTTGAAGAAGAAAATTGATGAGGGACTAGATTCTGTCTCTATCCTAGCCTAGAAGGTATTGGTACCAGTGTCACTTTTGAAGAAAGCCTTCCTACTTTTGTTGCAAATTAGAGGTCCTACAACAACCACAATGGTTCGTTGCAAGGACCTAAATTAGAGCAAACATGGAAGTCTAAGGCCAACAACATGAAAGACTCCAACAATGGAGACTTTCCAATCCACAAGTTGACAAGGCTTAGCAAGAAACCCTAGCTAGGTTAGAAGAATGTACCAAGTTAGCACCATTCAACTAGAAGTAGAGAAAAACTTACCAAGTGTAGACAAAAGATGAGCAAACATTAAAGATATAGGTCATCCGATGTGCAAGAGTCCTATCATACCATTCATGCATCAAATTTTAGAAGTGTGCAAGCCCTAGAACATCCACTTTCACTTTGCAAGAGAGAAAACAATCATCTTCAAGAAGTGCGCCTCGCCCCAATCGAAATGAGAAAAGAGAACATAATAATGTTTTTGTCCCATGTGTTATGATGTACAAATGAAGTGAGGAGGGCTTATTTATAGCCTCTCACCCTCACTTTTTACAATAATCCTGGCCGACATGCCAATAAAATATTAAAATGTCAATGTAAAAATATAACATAAAGCAATATAAAATAATATAAGACAGGGTTCACTTGGGGTATTTTCCCGCAAAGCCACAATAACTAACGAAAATAACAAAACTGAACAAATGGCTTCACTCTAAAAGATGGAGTGAGCAGGGGGGACGTCATGCCCCATCTAACCCCAATAATGTTGAGAAACCCTCAACCTCCCCACTCAAACAAGCATGACAGCCTGGGAGCTATGATGACATCGTCACTGAGAAGTCCCCAAGGAGAGAGGGCATTGTGTTGGAAAGAGGCCAGGAGGGGTGCCTGGGATGACTGGAAGAGGAGGCAAGTGCTGCTGAGTGGAACTCAGTCATCTATGTGGAGATCAAGCAAGGGGGTCATGTGACCCGGTGACCTGCCCCTAGGAGCCTCAGACACCAACCCCAGGATTAAAAACCCAAACAAAGGGCAGTCAACAATGCTACTAAGCCATAGTACTCCTAAAGACACAATCAATGACCATAACCATCCCTCAAAATGCAATTAATACCCCATCGTGGCCCTAAAGAAGAAAAAACGTCCACTCTCCTTGGGCAGATATTTGGAAATGAGCTGGTACAGGTACAGCGTAACACTTGACTAGTATGAGGATGTGCTTTGTATCCAAGAAATTGGTCTAGTTTTGAGTCTTCCCATAGCTAATGGTAGAAAGTTAGAAACCTGTTGTGGCTTGGTGAGTCTCATGAGGTTTTGATCTTGAACAACTTCCCTTGCTTCCCCAACTCTAGCCACTTCATGTGCCTCCTCCATTGCGACTGTGCTAGTTTGGTTGACTATATTATCCATAGCTAGGATCTGCTTCCCATTTTACTCCATCTTTTGATAACCACCATCCCTTTAATTGACCACAGCATCCTCTCTTTCTCCCTCTAGGCCAATCCCTCCTCTCTCTCTTTACCCCACCCTGATGGCCCACCTTAGATTACTATCTATTTAAATGAGGGGGACCCCCAATTCTTCTCATTCCACCTTCGATAGATGCCCCCTCCCACTTCCTAGTTTTATCCCTTTAGTCAGCCTCTGCCAATTATGCTTGTCTTTCCTCGACTGCTTGGGGGGCAAACTTTAAAAATTATAACTTATCCCCTCCTCACCCAGTCACCCTCTCGCTCTCCTAAGCCTGGTTCCTATCATATGAACTGGTGGTATGACGAGGATTGCAGAACCTTCCACTCACCCTTCCTACCTCGGTCTTTGAAACTCTTATCATGGCCTCTTTCGCCATAAGAAATGCCACTTCATCTCACAGAGGAGACATGAATTGTGCACATTCCTTCGCCATTCTTCCAAACCTTATGGGGCACCATTTCCCCTACCACTCCCCCTCCCCCTTGATTTTAACTCCATCTCCATATTTTTTGATACTTCTGCTCTTTATGATATCCCCATGACAGGCCTTGATCCGGGTCACCTCTTCCACTTTCTCTTTCTGTTTATTCTCACATTAAGTCATCAACATATCCGGGAGGTGGTTACAGTGATGAATACCAGCAATGAAACAGACTTTGAGGGTTTTCAGTGCGAGTTCTTCAAACACGATCTTCACACTCTTGATGATCACATTGCCAATCTATTTAATCTTGTTGTCAGCACATGGTTTCTGTAGTCTTGATCCCATCACTCTATTCACCAGGTTCATAAATCGGGTTTAAATGTAGATCCCAACAATTACCAGACAATCATGGTTAGTCACACGTTGTCAAAACTTTGTGCTACTGCCCACCATCCAAAGCATTCTAAGGAGCTTGAGTGGAGACACATTCAAGCTAGAGGACAGGCTGAATTTTGTCCCATGCATCAGACCAGTGATCACGTACTTACACTATGGGAATTATTGAGGAGGCGACACATCTCTCTTTGAAAATCTATTGCTACTTTGTAGACTTTCAGTCCCATGGGAGGCCCTATTCTAGGGGCTTAGAGACATTGGCATTTCCGAGAGTCTTCTACCCACCATTGTGTACCTGTGCAAGTCTGTCATTTGCTGTCTCAGACAGTGCATGGGGTGTCTGACTTCATCAAGAGCACTATCAGGGTCAAGCAGGGGTGCCCCCTGTCTCCCATCCTGTTTGGCATTTACATTGATGGGTTAGTGCCTTTTCTTCATGAGCAGATCCAGGACGATGATGGGTCCCTCTTGCACCAGGTTCTGATTTCACAAGGGTTTGTGCCATGTGGTGACAGTTAGATGCATTGGCTCTTTTTTGTGATCTTCGATAGTTGATGGTTAACCTGGGTTTTATCCAGGTTATGATCTTCAACGAGTTGTAGAGGGCCCTCTCTGATAAACTTTTCTTGCTCAGAGGGGAGGAGATCAAGATCACCTGTGCCTACACATATTTGGGGGTTCAGTTCTTAGGGCGAGAGAAGAAAGCCCATGAAAAATGTGAAATGAGACATGAGATTTCCGGTGGTAAAACAGTTCAACTGTGAAAGCTATTCTAATTAAAAGGGCTTTGATGGCTGCTTTTCATATTTATTGTATCTATTCAGTTCTTTCCTATTTTCTCTCCATTTACATGGCATTAACATGTAGCGAACAGTCTTTACCAGATGTATAAATACTCTTTATTTTTAATTTTGTTGTTCAGAAGAATATCCTGTATTTGTCAGGTAAATGAACCAGAAGATATCCTTAAAGCAAAACGCCTTGTCTTTCCTGGAGTTGGGGCTTTTGCATCTGCAATGGACATGCTAAATAAAACTGGGTATGGACTTAATTTTTTTTATTTTCCTATTCATTAACCAGGGATGACTTACTGCAATTGGAAGATAATTTCTATTGTTCTAGAATAACACTCTAAAAAATTAAAAGTTTTGCTGTTGAAGTTCATTCATTATCAATTTTATTTAATTTTTTAGTTTTTATTCATTCTTATATTGAGTATCTTATATATTGATCTGATGGCTGTCAGGATGGCTGAAGCCTTGCGTGAGTATATCAAAAGTGATCGTCCCTTTTTGGGCATCTGTCTTGGTCTACAACTTCTTTTTGATTACAGTGAGGAAAATGGGTCTGGTATGGTTCCCTCTTTTAAAATTTCAGGCATTGGGGACTGAAAGTTGTTATCCATTTTACTTATAATCTTATCAGAAGTCACGGAAGGTGTAAAGCAAATTAAATATGTTTTCTCCAGCATTGCACTCTCTTTCTTCATAAACCTTGAAACCAAAAGAAAGTTCCTGAAGGGTAAATCTCACTTCAATAAATGGCATGATATAGTAGACACTAGAATAAAAGCTTAGTGGCGTGACATATAGTCATAACTAACATCAGTAATTAGTTCAAAGTTATGACACAAAAGAACTGTAGTCCTAACATCTTACAATATCAGCTAAAGGGGCTGCAGCGGAGGCCATAGAGACAACCCAAAGATGAAAAAATTGATGCAGGCATAAGTGTACTAAGCAGTAAGCACAGTAGGTTGGAAACAACAAGAACAGAGCTGGATAAGACATCGTCAACTTCTCCTATTATGCTTATTATAAAGCTGAAACTGTTGTAAAGAAAGGAGTTGTACGATAGAGATGTGATTCCACCTTTGCCTGGTCCAGTCAAATTAGCCCCGCTTTTCTTTAAGAGTGGTCTGCAGGACAGCCCTTGTATTTATCATTCGCCTGCAACATGGAACAACGGTTATATGCCAATACCATCCAGTGCCTTGCCCTGATTCAAAGTCGTGCCTTGGACCATGAAATAACCATACTAGCTGCTGGCAGGGTTTGCAAATCTGTGACTTGTTTCTTCAATAGTCTGCATGCAAGGATATTGCCTCCTGTGGCCCTTGAGTTTGTGGAAATACCCTTGGTGGAGATATCCTATACCCTCTCCGGACAAAGATGTGTCTGGTTCTCTAAGGCTTCCTCACTGCTTTAATCCATCAGCATCTCTATTAAGCACCTCTGCCTGTCAGCTATACTTTAGATGCTCTGGCCCCTTTACTTTCCCTAAAGCAGAAGATCCACAGGGCTTCCAGGGAGGACATTTATTGATGCTACATACAAGTTACCTATGCTATATTTTGTAGGTTGGACAGGGGTGTCTAGCATGTAGAAGTCGTCTGGAAAACAACTCTCCAGGCAGACTTTGTAAAAGTGATCTTTTGTAATACTTTATGGTCAATGGTACTTATTAGCCCATGGTACTGAGGGCCCATGATATTGGAGAGCCCATGGTATTGCCCATGGTATTTTCATAAAGTGAATGTTATAAAAGAGTCTATGGAAAGTTGTAGACGTTAGATTGTCTGATCACTGTCAATGTGTGTGAGATACATTGATAGCGAGTGATTAGTTAGTGATTAGATCTAAGAGAGAGATTCTCTTAGAGGCTTTGGAGAGAGGCATTCTCTCATGCTGAGATCAGTGAGTGATTAAATCTAAGAGAGGGATTCTCTTAGGGGCTTTGGAGTGAGAGATTCACTTAAGCTAGGGTTTGTCATATTGCTGAAGGTTTTGGCACAATTGCAGCAGGGCTGAGTCAAGAGTCTTATCCAGTGTGTTATAACCGGAAACTTGAAATTATAAGTGCTGTTTTAAATCTGCAACAAGAAGACAAATTGTTTGCTGGTTTACCTCAGGATTGGGGTTTTCAGGGTTAATCCATAGTGTCAAATGTGTTGATGATTTCCTGTTGAATTTCCTCTGTGCATTATTTGTTAAGTAAATCAATGTATTGCTATTTTTGATTCAGTTTTATAAGTTTAACTAAGGTTGGGTATAAAATCAGTGATAAATATCAATAAGATTTGGTTTTGAAAACTTAACATGTTATCAGAGCTGGTTATGAGGTCCTTTTCGCTCTAAGCAGGAAATCACATTTGATGGGTTGGCAAGATTTACTAGAAATTTAAAGAAAAAAAGAAATATTGTACGACTTGTGTGGTTGTCGTACAACCGTACGACCGCGTGCGCAGTTGTATATTGCAGAGAAGTTCTACAGAGCGCTTGCATGTGTAGTGATAGCCTCCAACATGAGTAGATCGAGGCTAGGCGAGCCGCGTGGAGGTGGTGGTGTGAGTGGTAGTAGCCCGTGGGAGCAGCAACTTGCATGCAGCAGGAGCTCGGGGATCAGAGAGTTGGCCTATAAGTGTTGGGTGCACGGACGGGGAGCTGAAGCAGGCTCGTGAGCATGGGCTGCAGCGCAAAGTGAACGCGAGTTGGAGGAGCAGCAGATTCTTAGGGCAGAAGTTGGCGGGAGTGACAGCTCGAGCCGGTAGTAGCTTGGTGTTGTGGGCGTTGGGAAAGGCAGTTGTAGTGGGAGAGTACGTGTTGGCAGTTAGAGTGAAGCCGTAGGCTACGGATTGGGCCAACGGACGGTGGCTAGAGTTAACGGGAGGTCGTCCGTGTTGGTAGTGTGCGGGTGCACAGGTTGCTGTAGCTGCCAATTGAGAGGAAAGGGGCTGTCAAGGTAAAGGGCAACTGCCTAGTAGAAGCCCGCGAGCACAAGTGAGCGCGAGCGTAAGCCAACAAGAAGCGGCTCAACGGAGATACAACGGGTCGCAGTAGGATTAATTGCCATACGAAAAAGGGTGCCCAAAGTTCTCCAGGCCGAGGGCTCGAGGCAAAAAACCAACTGGTAGAGTGTGCTGGCGGCGGGGACGGGGCCACAAAGGTGGTTTGCGTAGAGGCAAATCCAATAGTTGGATAGAGTTGATCGATGATGGGTTGACCAATAGTCAACGATGGTGGATGACAACGTGCTGTGGGCACTGAGAGATTGGAGGCACAACAAAGACGTGGGAGAAGGCCCACATGAGCAGAGCCAAGAACCGGTGGACGTGAGAGTCGATAGGTGATGTAGGTAGAAAAAGATAGTCGCTAAGAGGAAAGTGGCTACAACCGCCAAAGTCATCTGGGCAGGCCCCTTGCAGGGGCAAGAAATAGTCGAGTACAAAATTTTTTGGGTAGCAAGCCCAGGAAATATGGGCAGTCCCATAAGGGCTACGAGCAACCCATGGAAATTTTTGGTAGGACCGGGTATCAAGAGCAATAGTTAGCTGCAGAGCTTTGGGTGGCTGGTTTGAGCAGTTAGCAGTAGGGCTCGGGAAGGTGGTGCATCTAGCCATATGATAGGAATGAGGTCGGTGTTCCTCAGTGTTTCAGAGATAGACCCACACTACCATGTGGGTTGCGGGACTAGTACCATGCATGTAGTGAAGGGGGTTGGATGTTTGAGATTCCAGCTAGAGTCAGGAGGGTCTCTGGAGGTGGCATATATGTTGTTTGTTTTTGAGTTGAAGATGACTTGCTCTTGGTCTTAGCGGTGGAGGACCAAGGAGTATGGGTCTATGTTCCAGGATGGATAGGTACTTATATGGTCAGAGGGAGCTACCCAGGATGCAATAATGATGCTTGGTGTCAGACAGGGTAAGTTGTATAGGTTGCTGGGACAGCCTGTAGATGGGTCCAAGGGGATCTTAGATCATGGACCAAAGTTAGAGACAAAGGGTAGTGGGCGAGAGTCTTCATCCAGATCTATCTGCAGACTAAGTTGGTACGAGCTGACATTGTTGGATGCTCAAGAGCAAGAAGAGCTTCCTAGGAGCATGATGGAGGTACTTCCAGATTAGAGTCCAGTTCAAGTAGCAGGAGGATCTTCCAGTTTAGGGGGAGTAGCTACAACAATAGATGATGTGATTGATCTTGGAGGAGGTTTTTCTAGAAGAACCTTCCTTGCTAAGAGGGAGTGTTCAATTTTGTAGCTCGGACCGGTACTTCTACATGGCGGTGTCTAGCATGTAGAAGTCGTCCAGAAAAGTAACTCTCTAGACAGACTTTGTCAAAGTGACCTTTTGTATCACTTTATAGTCAATGGTATTTATTAGCCCATAGTACTGGAGGGCCCATGATATTGGAGAGCCCATGGTATTGCCCATGGTATTCACATAAAGTGAGTTTATAAAAGAGTCTATGGAGAGTTGTAGACATAAGATCATTTGATCATTGTCAGTGTGAGAGATACATTGAGAGTGAGTGATCAAATTTGAGAGAGGGATTATCTTAGAGGCTTTGGAGAGAGGGAGTCTCTCAAGCTGAGATCAATGAGTGATCATATCTAAGAGAGGGATTCTCTTAGAGGCTTTGGTGTGAGTGATTCACTCAAGCTAGGGTTTGTCATATTGGTGAAGTTTTAGGCACAATTGTAGCAAGGGTTAGTGAAGAGTCTTATCCAGTGTGTTATATCCGGAAACCTGAAACTGTAAATGCTGTTTTAAATCAGCAATAAGAAGACAAACTGTTTGCTGGTTTTCCCCATGGATTGGGGTTTCCAGGGTAAATTCAAAGTGTCAAACGTGTTGTTGATTTTCTGTTGAATTTCCGCTGTGCATTATTTGTTAAGTAAATTAGTGTGTTGTTAGTAACTTATTTCTGATAAGTTAAATTAAGATTGAGTATAAAATCAGTGAATAAATATCAATCAGATCTGGTTTATGAAAAGTAACAACCTGGACCTCTCCTTTCCAAGATCTTGGCCCTAAGATGGCCTTCTATCTAGAACATTATGTGCAGTTGAGGGATGGTCTCATCATCCGTTCAATGTATACTCAGCGTCATTGTTCTCATGGTTTCAGGTTCCCACTCTGACAGTTTAGTGTATGTTCTCATCTGCTTTCGATTGAACTTGACCACTGCAGCCCTGTGTTTCGTACCCTCTGGTCCCCTACGCTGTTTCTTGAAATTTGAGGGGTCTGTCCAGCCATCTCCAAAACTCAGACCCCATCACCCCATCTTCGAACTCCAGCGAAACATAGTCTGTAAGTACTAGGAGTTGGATAGAATAGTTTTTCATTATTGCGCCGAGAGGTGCTTTCTACAGCTCAAATGGGTGGGTGAGATGTGTCCCGTCTGTAACGCTGATGTGGCACATGTTGGCTCATTAAAATAATAATAATAAAAAGTAAAACAAAAAAACTTATAACATGTCGGCTTATAATTTAAAAAATAAAAATATTATACTCATATAAATATACAACTATATTAGGGCAATACTTACAAACTAAGTAGTAAATTCAATTGACTTTAGTAAGAACCTCGTAGGGAAAAACCAAACTTCAATAATAGATTGGCTAAGATCATCTCTCCTTCTCACTTTGGAAAAATACAACTAGCAAGAAACCACGGGCCACTAAAACCATGTGCTTTAAACCACTAGTCAAGGCTAACCCTAACATGTAAATGTTCAATTTTAGTTTTAAAGAAAAACAAGTCATTTCTCAAAAACATTTGAATAAATGTTTAAAATCTTCATTTGATGGTAAAATGATTTTCAAATTCCAATTTATTCTCGAAATCTAAATTTCAAAAATTTATATGGATTAGTTTACTCATTAACTACTCTTGACATTCATTATTAGTTTTAAAGAAAGACAAGTAAAACAATTTTTGGAAATCTATTTGATTAAACAATTATTAATGTTACTCACCTCATTTTTTTACTGATATTTACCCTATTTTGAAATTACTTAAACAAGTTGACCATTTCCAACTAGGAATACTTATTAGACATTTTTGTAAATTAAAAAGAGTTTGCATCTCAAGAGAACTTGATCCCTCTCGGTGCTTGGTAGAGCCATAGTTAAGATGGATCTATACTGGTTATTTTCAACACACACACAACACACACTCAAGCTACAACTGAAAATGTGTAAATATAGTCACATTGATCTTGACATCAAATTGGTGCATAACATTGCTTTTCAACTGCATTTCCAGTATTTATAACTGCCTCTATTTTCATAGTACAATGCATGCATGTCAATTCAATCTTCAAAAGCTTGAATTAACAGAATTTTACATTAATATGCAGTTGAAGGTCTCCATCTAATACCTGGGGTGGTCAGTCGTTTTGATTCGTCAAATGGGTTGAGAGTGCCCCATATTGGCTGGAATGCATTGCAGTTACAGCAATCATCTTTGATTTTAGAAGGTGCCAAAGGCCATCGTGTTTATTTTGTCCACTCATACCGTGCAAATCCTGTATGTATGCTTCACATTTTAATTTCTGAATTTATAATCTTCTTTGGATTAGCAATATTTATGGCGTGAATTCGTTATAGTTGGTTGCAAGTTAGAACTTGTAAAATTCTTTGTTTGCTCTGAATTTGTCTGTTTTTTGTTGTTGATATCAGTAAAACTGTTTTGACTGCAGTCAGATGCTAATAAAGATTGGGTTTCTGCTACTTGCAACTACGGTGGAGAGTTTATTGCTGCAATAAAAAAGGGGAATGTGCATGCTGTACAATTTCATCCTGAGAAAAGTGGTGGTAAGAAATTTGAAAACTATTTCTTATTTACAAGACTTACATATGACATAAGTGAACAATATTGTATTTTTCTAGTTCAATATATTGATAAGAACACAGTTGGATTTTAAGAAGTGTAGAAATTTCGGTTTAGCACTTTTTTTTGTTGCAAATTTAGAAGTTTCATCTCAACCTTGAGGTTTTCTAGATCTCTTTCCTGTGAATGTTTCAGCCTTAGGGCTGAATTTGAAATATTAAATTACAGCAGCAAATACTTTTTTTCTATTCAACCAAATACATAAAGCAACTGAAGAAAATAAACACAGAACAAGTGTACTTCAATGCCACAATGTTTCAACCCTCAGGGCTGTTGAATTTTTAGCATTAGCATGAATACTTTAAAATTTTGCAGATCAACATATAACAAATGACAAGTGCAGTAAATATCATCAACACATCAACACACTGAACACAAGAGTTTTTCACTAGGGAAACCTTTAAAGGACAAAAAGTTAAAACCCCAAAAGCATTAGTAATTCATCTTGTAAATGAGATGACTGAGTTCTTCAATGAATTCAAACCCTAAGGGTTTGTACTACAGATCCACAAATTATAGAAGATAAATTTAAACAGAAAAAAAAGCCAAACTAGGGCTTTTACCAAATTCCTAATTATCTCTCTCCTGCCCAGGAAATCAGACTGCCTGTGACCCTGTATGCCTGCTCGGACCGGCTGCTAGGCTGCCCGGATCTCTGCTGCTCTGCCCGATCCCTTCTCGGCTTTGTTTGTTGCTGCCCGAGGCCCTTACGAGCTTTCCTGTAGGCTGCCCGAGGGTCTGTGTAGACCCGACAGCCCTCACAGGCCTGTTGGCTACTGCCCGAGGCCCTTACGGGCTTGCCGGTAGGCTGCCCGAGGGTCTGTGCAGACCGGACAGCCGTCACGGGCTTGTTGGCTACTACCCGAGGGTGGGTTGTAGACCTGGCATCCCTCACGGGCTACCTGTTGGAGCTTGGTGGTTTCCTGAGAGAAGAAGAGGCAACCGTGAGTGTTGGAGAGGCTTCTCGTGGAGGAGGAGGGCAGCCTGTGAGTTCTGAGTGCTGCTGCTGGTGGAGTTATGGTGAAACCTTAAGACAAGAGATGCTGCAAAATAGTGATGAAACCCTAGTTTAGGGTTTGATAAAAAAAGTGTGGATGTCCTAGCTAGACTCATCCATGCTAAGGCATACACACAAAACTTTATTCTCTTCAATAACCAGGGAATTCCTCTGTTGGAGCAGTTTCTTGTTCAAGAGAAAGTGTGTGTGTAATACTGAAATGGATTAATCTTCTTTTATAGCCTTTGAGTCACTTGTAAGTGGACCAAAACTCAAAAGAACAAAATATTATTATTTTATTCCTTTATCACTTTGACTTTTACCTTTAGTGGTACTAAAGGTCTTTTTGCACTTTCACTTTGACACCTTAGTGGTACTAAGGGTCCTTATGTATTTTAGACTTTTGCTTTAGCCTTCTTTAAGTACCTTGTGGTCAAAACAAGTGGTCAAGGTGGTCCTTCATCCCCACTCAAAGTACATCATCATAAACAAAGAATTACTAATGCTTTTATCTCACACTCTATGTGACACCAAGATTGGATACTAAGGTGTCTTAACCAAGGGTAGCTAAGCCTTGGAGAAGGTCACAAATCCCATTGATCGAGGGTCAGAGTGTCACACATGCCTAGACTGGGTCTAGGGCTTATAGTGTAATCTTGGTAACAGACCAAGTGCCTCAGCCATAGGATGCATAATTTGACACAAGGTCAAATACTTGGTAACAGACCAAGCGTCCCCATTCTTTCAGAGAAAGGCCCTCAGCCTCGGGGTGAGTCCCTAGTCCCGAACTAGGTAAATTCTTGGTAACTGACCAGGTGCCTCCATTCAAAGAATGGCCACTCAGCTCTATGCCGAGTCCCCCAGTGCTTGGTTCCACATCCTGGTCCCGAACTAGATGTCACCATTCAACAGAATGGTCACTCAACTCAAGGTTGAGTCCCCCAGTGCTGGATTGGTTCCATATCTTGGTCCCAGACCAGATATCCCCATTCAATAGAATGGTCACTCAACTCAAGGTTGATTCCCCTAGTACTGGACTGGTTCCACATCCTGGTCCTGGACCAGATATCTCCATTCTCCTAAGAGAATGGCTCTCGATGTTGCTTAGAAAAATTAACACTCCCTCTCAGCGAGAGAGGCATTCTCTGCCATGCCAAGCTTGTCACGAAAGTACACGAACCTTGATGCTGTCAGAGGCTTGGTCAAGATGTTTGCAATCTGTTCATCCGTACGAATGTACTGCAACTTTAGAGCACCTCTTTGTACTAGGTCTTTGATGAAATGATACTTCATTTTAATGCGTTTTGTTCTGTCATGAAAGATCGGGTTTTCCGAAAGCTTAATGCAACTCTGATATCGCAATGGATGATCGTTGAGTCAAGCTTTTCACCGAACAGATCAGATAGAAGTTTCCTTAGCCAAACTGCTTCCTTGCAGCCATCACTTGCAGCAATATACTTTGCCTTAGCTGTACTCTGAGCTATGGAACCCTGCTTTCTGTTGGACCAAGAGATCGTTGCAGATCCCATACTGAAGCAGTAACTAGAGGTGCTTTTCCGGTCTATTGCACTGCCAGCCCAATATGAATCAGCATATCCCGCTAATAATACTCCACTGCTGGAAGTATACATGAGCCCACAAGTGATAGTACCTTGCACATATCTGAGTACGTGTTTAGCAGCTACCCAGTGTATGTGATTTGGATCAGACATGAACTGACTCCGAGCAATCGTTGTATATCAGATATTTGGTCTTGTATGCACGAGATACATCAGGGACCCAATAAGCTGTTTGTACAGAGTAGAGTCCACACATTGTGAACTGGTGGCTGAGTCACGCAACTTTGTCAAGTTGGTAGTCATGGGTACGCTCATGGACTTGCAGTCCTGTTGTTATAAAGGAAAGTTTCCTATGGCTAGGGTTTAAGAGTCCATCAACGTATTGGGGTTGGAAGAGAGATGCATAATGTTCAACAAGCATATATAAGCAATATCAGAGATTGGAATGGTTCATACCTTAGCCAAACGAAGGTTGATCCAAGCATCCCTACAATCTTCCTCTTGCTCCTCTTGCTCCTCTTGATCTAAGAGACTTGCAAAATGAATTATACCTTCCTCAAACCAATATGACCACATATAAATAAATGATAATCAAATAAACATGAAATAATGATTTTCTAACATCATCATATGATCATAAACAAAGATTCGATCACACATTGAACGATAATTTGGGAAGAAGAAGGTCATCACATTTTTATTAATCTTGAAAACAAGTACAAGTATACCTTCTCTTCGAGTTGGGCACTTCACGAAACCTTGATCCAGTTCTGCTGCTTCTCTTCTCCAAGGAATTCAGCGTCCAAACTCTGCAACACAAGGGAATGATCACTAGGGCAAAGGTGTGGGCAAAGAGAGTCCTAATTCCTCCAGCATGACAATGCAAAAGTTCAAGTCTTCTCTCATGGACCTCCCTACCTCTATTTATACCTTTCTGAAGAGATAGGGTTGAAGGCAAAGTAGTTACAACTGAAGGAGTTAGTTGCATAACTAACCAAACTACCCAAACTTCGAAAAACGTATTTTTGACATGAATACAGGGGTTGAAGAGACATCAGTCGCATATGCAGTAGGTATATGCGGGTTGCAATGCAAATAGTCGCGTATTTAGGGCATACCGGAGTATTATATATAGCAAGTCGCGTACCATACAAGGGTTTCCTTAAGGAAACTTGCATATACATCAAAAAATCTCATTTTTAGGGTACTTATAGGCATTTTGAGACTTTGGTGTCTTCTAGTAAGTTTTAGCTAACTCAGATACCTTTCCAACGGTGCAGAGATGAGGTTAAACGGAGTTACAGAATTCAAGATATGGGTCCTTCAAGTTAGGTGTTTTTTTAGTGACTTTCATGAAGTATCGTCATGAAGTGTTGACATGCGATGAAATCATGGGAAAGTGGTCACATGCAGAGATGTGTCATTTTGAGCTATAACAGATGCCCCCTAATGTATGAGGTTAGAGGGGAAGACGATAGCTGAAATACATTATAAAGGAAACAACTGAGTATAGAGAGAGCATACAATCCAAGATCAAAAGGCTCGAACAAAGGTACTTGAAATAGAGATAAATGTCAGACAACACTAATCTCTGGGACATACAAGTCCATATACAGAACATCGCCATAAAGATACAAGCGGATCCAACATATGTATAACTGATGAAACTATCATGGTCGCTCAATATGCAAAAAGGCGCCATATCAAATTTAAAGGAGTGATGGCCACAAATGAACAAGGTGGATCAATGCTCAATAATCGATCATAGACACAAAAATACAAGGTGGATCTATGTCTCAACAAAATTTCATCTGAAGTATAACAAGGTCTTGCGCAGCTTGGGCAATAGCAAAAGATGATGATTGTAATATCCCAAACTGATATTTTCCTGTTTATGTGTATACTGTAGATGGCTAATAGACTTACTCTTTAATCAAATAGGAAAGCAAACCCCGAACTTTGCATGCATGCAGTTGCATGCAAATATGTGCCCTAGAAAAATACTGAGATGCTATAAAATAGGAGAAATCAATGCATGTACATACTAGTATATAGATCGGCTGATGGTGAAGAGACTAGTCCCAGCATGCAAGGATTTTGTCGGAGGAATAAGGAGATACACCAAATCGTCCTCCACAGGTGAATGCGCCCTCCTCTTAAACTGTATATGCTCCATAATAATAAATAAGCTGCTGCTAGAAGCCCGGATGATGTGCAGTAGGGTTATAATACCCCTCTGATGATGATGGAGGCAACATGCGGAAGTTCTGAACCCTATAGGTAGGAAAACGAATTGCTTTGTCTCTAATCACGGTCACATGGTGTGACGGTGAAACCCTCTGGCTGGATGAATAATCAACCTCCCGGAATAACTGCTGAATGTAACCTGATGATGAACTAGTGTTGAACCTGGATGATCCAACCTGATGATGAACTAGGGAAGATAGATTTCGCTGCCAAAATACACCAGTTAGCTGAGCATGCGCTCAACCCCAACTTCGCTTGCCGAGCTCCCCAATTCGACTCCACAAATCAATTATCACATAAGTGACTTCTCCATTCACTTTATCTTTCTTTTATAACTCTCAACTGCGAAAACCCTAACCTTTGACCTAATTAGGTCACTTTATCTTCTAATTTGCAGTTGACTTGCATGCATGCGCATGGAGACTTAATCGGGTGCATGCATCATTAAATAATGCTCGGATGTTATGCATGCAGGTGGCCTTTGGCTCTAGTGGCCCTCTTCGACCCAATGGTGATATAATATTGATGCCCTAGATCTTCTATATATGGCATCAGTCTTTGGCTGATTCCTTGACTGTCAGTACACTCGGAATCTTTTTCATGTTTAGGTCCAGAGCATGAAAAAGAGAAAACTGAGCTCATACCGGGGGCTCCTTTTTCGTAAGTTTAGTCCCTCTGGTTCGGAAAAGTGATAAACCTATGCATGAGAATACTCTTCTCGATTCCGAAGAAAAGAGAGTGCTCCTTTCTCGTCTTATTCCACATGGTCCGAGAAAGTGATAACCTACCACCAATGTGGATTCCCATACACATATTCTTAACGAGCCTGAATGGACAAGTATACTCGGCAGTCAAGTCTATTTTGAGGAGTCAGACCTGGGCCTAAAGAATCTCAATATCTTTCCCGTGAAGTTTTAATAAGTCTGGAAAAGTCAACTTGTGGCCTCCTTACTGTTTTTAACGAGCTTGAAGGAGAGCATAAATAATGCTCTAAATGCGAGGAGACGAGTGTCAGGGGCAAGCGAAACTAGTTCCAAGCATGAGGAACAAACCTATGCATAATGCAAGGAACATGGACAGGATAAAGACACTTGGGGAACGTCTCCTCAAGGTAAAAGGTGTCAAGTTGCAAAGGAAAAATGATACTACGCTTAGCGGCAATGAGAACAAAGATGAGGGCTTATACAACGAGCTAAAAGCGTGGAAGCCGGCATCAGGCTCATAAGCGCGAGAAGGGCACATGCAAATGCAGTTACAGCTTGAACAACAAGACAAGGCCAGTAAACAGTTGTGAATCCAACTAAGAATCCTATCTCCAAGAAACAACAGCATCAAGATCATATTCAGAAGAAAATTTCTGATACAGGTCACTTTGGCAGAAACACATGTGACTTTGCTATCTTCTACAAAAGGTAAAGTCTAGACAGAATCGACTGAAGAAAATTCTATAGCACCGAGGCTTGAGGGTTTATAATCAGTAAGATCAACCTCAGAAGGAGAACAAAAATAAACAAGGGACATAGAGTCTGGAGGAACAAACTCAGTATCACGGGAGTTGAAAAATTCATAAGAAAAATCAAACTCATCAGGATAACTGACTTGCTGTTCAAAGGAAGAGTCAAAAGTCTCAACAAGACTAACATAAGAAGAAAGGTCAGGCTTACTAGGCAAATCAGGGTTAGACTTAATCACAACTGAACCAACATCCAATAGAAGATCAGGCAGTATCAAAGACTTTAAGAAGACTTCATCCAAAGGAAGGAGATCATCCGAGATAGGACACATGTCTAAACTTTCAAATGAATCGACAGAGTGGAGAGCAGGCTCCATAGTCTGTATACGATGACTCACTTGGTCAACTGCTGGGACCAAGTCCTGGGAAGGTAAGCATGAAAACAGAGGCTGCTTCTCAGTAGCAATTGAACGCAAAGGACATGAGGCGACATAGCTCACCTGTGGCGAGGTAGTGTCTATAGAAACATTGGGAATCATAAAGGAAAGAATTGGTCTCTAGTTGGGTTAGGAGACAGATCAAGAAAATCCAACTAATCGATAGTGACAATTTCATCACCATGATTAAAGTACATCACACGAAAGAATGTTGACACCATAGCTTGCATGGCATAGACATAATCATGTCCGAGGAGCATATTGAAGTCCAAGGGGTCTTCTATCACCATGATTTCAACTAAGACAGTCTTCCCACCCAAAGTAACAGGGGTTTGAGCAAGAGTTCCCAAGGCTATAGAAGTTCTTCTATCAAACGCCAGTAACTGACTAGTAGTCGACACAAGGCTGGGAGATCCCATGCCTCGCCAAGCACGAGCAGACAAGATACTAATTGAGGCTCCTTCATCAACAATACACTGAGCAATCGTGTATTGTCCAACTTTGACCTTTATCTGGAAAGGTGCGTCAGAAGGAAGGCGCGGCTCAACTAAGCTATCCCAAATAAAGGAAGCAATTCGAGAGCTTGGTGGGGGTTGATCCGAAGTGAGTTCAGTGCCCCCTTGTTCAGTAAGTTCTGAACTAGCAGTGAAGAAAATGTGACTAGCAGACACTTCACTCTCCAAAAGAAGAGTGGGATTGATCGACAATGGAACCGATTCAACCGCTTTGTGAAAGTCACTCTCCGAAGGGAGAGTGGGATTGATCAAAGATGACATTGGTTCAATCACATCAGGATCACTTTCCAAAAGAAGAGTGGGATCGACCAAAGATGAGATTGGTTCGACCACTTGATCAACCAAAGGTTGAGTAGGTTGTTGAGAAACTATAGGTTGTTCAGGAGAAGGAAATTCTTTAGTCTCGGACCACACTCTTCGCACCTCTGCGATAACAGGGCACTGGTGAGTAAGATGATCTCCCTCGCATAGCTTACAAGGGAACTTAAGTTTGCACTTCAAACGACCAGTTTTCTCAACAGTGTCAACATGACTAGCAGTGGATGACTGTTTACTCTCAGCATGACCACCAGAGGCTGAAATTTTTCCCCCAGCATGACCACCAGAGGCTGGGTGACTAGGTCCAACCTGACTAAGAGAGGCTAGTTGTTGAAAAACTTCAGAATGTTCAAAAATGGGATGACCATGAAACCAAACTCTTCGCACCTCCGCAATGGAAGGGCATTTATAAGTAAGGTGGTCTCCTTCACAAAGCTTACAAGGAAACTTGGGCTTGTGTTTTGAACGGTTAGTCTTTTCAACAGTGTTAACATGACTCGCAGTGCTGACGAATTGTCTTCAGCATGAACCACAGAGGCTGAGAGACTACCCCCAACATGACCTACAGAGGCTGAGAGACTGGGTCCAACATGACCTGCAGAGGTTGGATGGGCACCACCAGCATGAACATTAGAGGTTGAATGGTTAGGATCAACATGCTTTGCAGCAGTTGAGTGTGTGCCCGCAGCATGAACTTCAGAGGTTGGGTGGATGGATCCAACATGACTTGCAGAGGTTGGATGGGGAGGTTCAACTTGAACATCAGAGGTTGAACGGGTGCCCTCAGCATGAACTGCAGACGCTGAGTGACTGGATCCAACGTGACCTGGAAAGTTTGGAAGGATCCCACCAGCATGATCAATAGAGGCTGGATGGTGAAGATCAACTTGACTTGCAGAGGTTGAGTGCTTAGATCCAACATGACTTGCAGAGGCTGGATAGGTGCCCTTAGCATGAACCACAGAGGCTGGGTGGTGGAGTTCAACCTGACTTGCAGACGTTGAACGGGTGGGGTTCAACTTTACTTGCAGACGTTGAACGGGTGACTTACTCCTTTTAGACTGTTGGTTACTAGTATTAGGACCTTCACCACATGAGGTAGGAGGAGGAGGAGAATCAACTACAGGTGAAGGGGAAGCAGTGTTTTGATGCCTTTCATATAAGGAGCTTACTTGAAAAGCACCAGGAGCATTCGGGACAGTTGGAGTGGAAAACAACCACACTGGTAGCCCTAGGGTGAATCCAGGCAGATTCAAGGTGGCCATCAAAGGAACACCAACATTCCCCGTGAGAGGAATAGTACAAGGAGTTCCCAGCATGGGGATCTCTTGGTTGGTGTTCAAAGGGGTGCTAGCCATAGTTTCAAACAATAAGACAAATTTTGAGGTCAACAGGAAACCAAAAGTACAAAGCACACAGCTGAAGGCAGACTAAGTACAGACAAACCACGCAGCACTCATTAAAAAATTTCTAAAGCCAAATAGACAAACAAGTATAAGATATGCTTTCCAAAAGAAAGCTGAGAGACAGTTACTTGGCGTCCCTGTAGATGTTCTTAGGCACAAGCGGAGGAATCACCCACTGCCCTCCCACACTTTCTACAAGGGTTACCTTGCAAGCCCGTCCAAGGTCAACCAGAAATAGCCTTTCAGTGTACCCGTGTATGAACCCTAGATGTCAGAGAGACTAAAGGCTACCTCAACTATATTGACAGTGTGGGGGAACAGTCGCAAGCTTGGTTCATACGCATGGGCAGGGTCGCAAAGCCCGAAACCCTGTCTAGGACAGAATCCCCAGATGTGCAAAAACCTTGGTCTACACTTTGTCAAGGAATCAGAGGGTTATCTCCTCAGTCCAAGTCTCCACGCGGCCTCGTGCTTAACTCCCGTTTGAGAGCAGCTTCCCAGATACAATCAACATAGAAAAGGGTTTACCTATTGATTGGCCAACTACGTCTGAATTTAAACAAGTCTAGCCTAAGCTAGTTGGTGTAGGAGCCTATAAAATAAAACTTACTAATAATTTTTAAATTATATTGTTCATTTTAATAGGTTGTTTTTAGTCAGAGGGTGAATGGCGTGAAACTTATGTGGTGTTTTGACTCAAAGTTGAAACAAAATGACTAAGCAAAAAGAAATGAAATGCAAAAAGCAAAAACTATTCTCCTTCTTTTTCAAATAGAAACTTGAAAGCCACAAAAGAACAATTTCTTTTTATTTTTTTCAAAAATAATGATATGCAGTGCATTAAAGACAAAACCCTAATCTACATGCATATTAAACAACTATATGTTCTTTTTATTTTATTTTTATAAATGCAAAAGAAAAACTACCCACAAACAAAAGTATGCAGATGACAAGAACAAAGCAAAAGGAACTCTGCTATACAACCACCAAACAAACCCTAGAATGCCCTAAAGTCAGTATAAACCCTACTTGGAAGGAAAGCTTGCAGAAGAGACGAGTCAACTATTTTGGCATGGTGAATTTAACCAACAAAAGAAGAAGGAAATAAACACCAACAAGCTTCTGAACTCAGACAAAGATCACTAATAGGGGCTGACCAGAAACATAAGCCAAAAATCATCCCAAGCAAAGGGGGTGGGGGTAAAGAGCAAAGAGAAAACCCTAATGCTATAAAAAGGCTTACCACATAGATAAAGAATAGCCAAAGGGGATGACAATAACTCCCTGGAGTCATGCATCTGCAGAGGACCCCAAAAGACCTACCAAACAACCTTCAAACAGAAGAAAACAACCATAAAAAGAGGAAAAAACACTATTTAAAGGGGCATACGCGAGTTTCACTACTGACAAGTCACGTAGCATACGCGGGTTGATAGTAAAGCAAGTCGCGTATAAATTCACATGCGTGACTGTTCAATCTGCAACTTGCGTATGGGTGGGAAAAAACCCAAAAAAGGTCAAAAATTGCCTTAGGAAGGTAGAGGAGGTGTTCTATCAGACAGATAAAGTGTTCCTAAGTGGCAAGAAAGACCTGGAACCTTGCAAAAGGTTGAAAGAAATACAGAGAAACCCGAAACAGACAAGGTTCTCCTTAGTGGAGTCGCCAGTTTTGTTGTAAAGGAAAGTTTCCTATGGCTAGGGTTTAAGAGGCCATCAACGTATTGGGGTTGGAAGAGAGATGCATAATGTTCAGCAAGCATATATAAGCAATATCAGAGATTGGAATGGTTCATACCTTAGCCAAACGAAGGTTGATCCAAGCATCTCTACAATCTTACTTTTGCTCCTCTTGCTCTAAGAGACCTGCAAGACGAATTATACCTTCCTCAAACCAATATGACCACATATAAATAAATGATAATCAAATAAACATAAAATAATGATCTGACTAACATCATCATATGATCATAGACAAAGATTCAATCACACATTGAACGATAATTTGGGAAGAAGAAGGACATCACATCTTTATTAATTTTGAAAACAAGTACAAGTATACCTTCTCTTCAAGTTGGGCACTTCACGAAACCTTGATTCGGTTCTACTGCTTCTCTTCTCCAAGGAACTCAGCGTCCAATCTCTGCAACACAAGGGAATGATCACTAGGGCAAAGGTGTGGGCAAAGGGAGTCCCAATTCCTCCAGCATGACAATGCAAAAGTTCAAGTCTCCTCTCATGGACCTCCCTACCTCTATTTATACCTTTCTGAAGAGATAGGGTTGAAGGCAAAGTAGTTACAACTAAAAGAGTCAGTTGCATAACTAACCAAACTACCCAAACTTCGAAAAACGTATTTTTGACATGAGTATGCGGGTTGAAGAGACATCAGTTGCGTATGCAGTAGGTTTATGCAGGTTGCAATGCAAATAGTCACGTATTTAGGGCATACCCGAGTATTATATATAGCAAGTCGCGTACCATACGCGGGTTTCCTTAAGGCAACTCGTGTATACATAAAAAAATCTCATTTTTAGGCTACTTATAGGCATTTTGAGACTTTGGTGTCTTCTAGTAAGTTTTAGCTAACTTAGATACCTTTCCAACGGTGCAAAGATGAGGTCAAACGGAGTTATAGAACTCAAGATATGGGTCCTCCAAGTTAGATGTTTTTTCAGTGACTTTCATGAAGTGTTGACATGTGACGAAATCATGGGAAAGTGGTCACATGCAGAGATGTGTCATTTTGAGGTATAACACCTACATCCCAAATCTCTGCAAGATGTCCACTGCATACTTCCCTTGTGTCAGGAAGATCTTGTATGCCTTTTGCCAGACCTCTAAGCCATGGAAATAATGCATCAAACCAAGATCCTTCATTTCAAATTCAGAGGTAAGCTCCCTCTTACACTGTTCTATCAACTGTTCATCACCTGTAAGAAACAAGTCATCCACATATAGAACAAGGATCAAGAAATGATTATGAACAACCTTAAAGTACAAGTTGGAGTCAGCTGTACTTTTGGGAAACCCCAAGCTGTGGAGAAATCCATCCATCCTTGCATACCAGACTCTCAGAGCCTGTTTCAGTCCATACAAGGCTTTCTTTAGTTTACACACATGGGTCTTATTCCCATGAGTCACAAAGCCTTTAGGTTGTTCAATATAGACTTCTTCATCAATCTTGCCATTGAGGAAGGTTGTCTTTATATCTATCTGATGTAACTTCCATCCAAATACTGCAGCAAGAGAAATGATGGTTCTGATGGTAGTATACCTGGCAACAGGAGCAAATGTCTCATCATAGGCAATGCCTTTTTTATGAGTGAAGCCACGAGCTACGAATCTGGCTTTATACTTCTGCACACTGCCATCAGTAGCATGCTTGATTTTGTAAAGCCATCTAGATGTCACCACCGACTTTCCTGTTGGTTTGGGAACAACTTCCCACACATCATTCTTCATGATTGAATTGTACTCTTCAATCATGGCATCAACCCATACTTGTTGACTTGTTGCTTCTTCGTATGAGGAAGATTCTGCACTAATGAGCTGGCTCATAAGATCGTAGTACTTTTGTGGTCTTATGCTTTCTCTGAAAGTCCCGGGAGGAGCTTCATGCTTCTCGGCTTCTTGTACCGTTTCTTGGTACCAACCAGGTCTCCTTTTGGAAGGAGGAACTTCAAGCAGTTCTTTTGGTGGACTTTCAGTGTCCTTAGGTGCATCTGGAATTTGATCCTCAAATTCCTCTTCTTCCCTCTGAACTTTTGAATCTGAAACCTCAAGAGGAGGTACTTCATCTTGATATTTTTTGAGAATCCCAACTCGGTTTCAAGCTTGTTAGCTTCTTTGCATAGTTTAATTCCCAAACCCTTGTATGCACAATTTTTCAATAAAAATTGACTAAACTGAAACACATGGAATTCTTTTTCGAAATTAAACAATTCAGAAATTTTCTCTTTCAGTTAAAAATTTTAAACTCAGAAATTTAAAACAACCAAACACATGGAAATAACATTGATATTTTTCACCAATGGTCTAGGATAAAGCCCCTAAGGGAAAACCTGTTTCTGAGAGAGAGATTTATTATTTCTTCAGTTAAATACAAAAATTCAAATACAATACTTATCAAAATTCTTCCCTAAATCTAAACCTTCACTGTTGTTCTTCACCTCGAAATTTGTGCCAACCTTCAGCCTTGAAATTTGTGCCAGAATTTTGCATGTATGGACAGAATTGAATTCTGTACCTTGCCTCGAAAAACGTGCACAGTTTGTATTGTACGGTCCTTGAAAACTGTGTAGAATCCGTACAACTGTACAGTCCTCGATTTCTGTACATAAAACCTCGAAATCTATGCCTATCCGTACCTGTACGATCCTCAAAAACTATGCCCTCTCTGCTATATAGAAATCTCGACTTCTGTGCACTACTCCTCGAATTTTGTGCCCATATTTTCCCTCAATCTGTGCAGAATTTGTCTTCTCTCAATTTCTCTCCTGCTAGTTCAAAATCACTTCAAACCCTCTATGCTTTTCTTTTTCTTCTCTCCAAAATTTCTCTTTGAAAAGTGAATAAGTAGATGAGTTTGCCTTGCCCTAGTCCCTTTTTGTTCATGGCAACTTCCTCTTCAATTTAATGGTCAAGATTAGATTAGATGAAGGGCTCTCATTAAATGCTCAATTAAATAATTCATAGATGACATTTAGTGCACCTCATGTCATTTAATAAAGTATGAGCACCCCCTTTTAATTAATCACTCACTCAACTTTAATTAAATATGAACTTAGGATAAACCATGGCTTTAATTTTTTAATGAAGTCACTTTAAAAACATAAAGTACATCTCTCTTCATTAATTACAATTGACTAGGGGTCACCATTTAAAGTGTCCTTGTCCACCCCAAGGCAATGCTAGGTGGAAAAACACTTTCTAGGTAACTTTTTCAACACATCTTCCTGTGAAAGCTCTTGTGTTTGATGAAACACAACTTCCTCATGGAAGATCACATCTCTGCTGACTTCAATGTACCTCTGTGTAGGTACATAGATGCGGTAGGCCTTCGATTTGTCACTATAACTGACAAATACACCTTTCTAACTGGAGGGCTCTAGCTTGACCCTCTTTTCTTTTGGCACATGAATGTAAACCAGAGTGCCAAACATCCTCATGTGGTCAACTGCAGGTTTCTTCATGGTGAAGACTTCTTTTGGAGTCTTCTTCCCCAAGATAGCATGAAGGCTTCTGTTTTGGATGTACACAACAATACATGCAGCTTCAGTCCACAAGGATAAAGGAAGATCTAGATCAGTAAGCATGGCTTTAGCAGCTTCACAAATCGCTCTGTTCTTCCTTTCTGCAACCCCATTCTGCTGAGGGTTGTATGGTATTGTCAGCTTTTTCTTGATTCCTGCTTCTTGGTAAAAATCATCAAACTCGTTAGATTCATACTCACCTCCGTTATCCGATCTCAAGATACAGATTTGTCTGCCAGTCTGATTTTCAATTAGAGCCTTGAACTCTTTGAACCTTTGGCCCGAGGAAGTAAATCCATGACTTCCAAGAATGATCATCTATGAACAAGACATAATACAAGCACCCTCTCAAGGAGGGTGAAGACATAGGCCCACAAATGTCAGAGTGAATCAAATCTAATATGCCTTTAGATCTATTCTTGCTTCCGGAAAAGGATTTCTTAGTGTTCTTACCTAGAGCACATCCTTTGCAAATTCCATCATGTTTTGGAGATACCTCTGGCATACCTGTGATCATCCTCTGCAAACGTGGAAGAGCTGTGGAGTGAAGGTGTCCAAACTTTCTATGCCATAGCTCATATGGATCAACTGTATGATGTACCAAAGCATGAGTGGAATCCTTGGAAGCCTTATAAAGACCTCCCTCTCAAACCCCAATCTGTACAACGGAGCTTAGCTTTTTATCCTTTGCCCATAGTAGGACCTTCTTGTCCTTGAAGAGGACTCTGTAGCCCTTGTCCTCTAAGCCAACAACATATAGCAGATTCTTCTTCAAACCAGGAACATATAAGACATCATCAATATGTAAAACAGTACTTGAATCAAGTTGAAGTGTATTTGAGCCAACTCGTTCAATCTTGTAAGTGGAATCATCTCAAAGTTCCACCTGTGTAGTGAACTTCTTTTTTCTATAGCTGGTGAGAGTTCCATGGTTACCTATCATATGCCTGGAGGCACCACTATCCACTAACTAAGAGGTAGCACTGTTTGTGATGGATCTAGAGAGAGCGGAGATCATGTAGTACTCTCTTTTAGGTTTGTCTTCTTTGTTTAGCCCTGGTGTTCTTCTTCTTCTTTTGCAGCAGACGCTTGGAATCTTCTTTTGAATTTCTTTTTGGTCTGCCTGCAATCCTTGGCAAAGTGTCCAAACTTGTGGCAATTATTACATTCCACTTTTGAAACATCAGAGTACTTACTTGGAGGTTTCTTTCCTTTCTTTTGATGAGGGGAGGGCTTCTTGAACTTCTTTTTCTTTGCTTCTAGTGCAAGGATCCCTTCCTTAGTTTCCTTGCCTGAAGTCCTTCCCTCTTCTTCCAAGCAATCATGCGAAAGTCTTACAAAGTTTGGCTGTTTCTCACGTCCACTGATCAAAATAACCCAACTTGTGGAAGTGATCAAAATCACTTCAACAAATATAGTGTTTAGATCTTAATGATTTTTGTCCCAAATTCCAGAAATTAATTTACAGATGACTTTGCTTTTAACATCCATAATGCATGTATATATGTATTATCAAGAGCAATGTGCAAGTAAATTGACGAGGTTTACACAAAGAAATTTCCAGAATCCTATAGCAAATGTTTATGAAGATAAACGTTTGAAATTTAAACCATAAACCATTAAGACATTTCCAGAATTTAAGAAGTGGAATGTTAAATCAAAATATGAAATTAAAACATCATTAATTTCGGCATTAACACAGGATACCTTGCTGTTGTTCATAAAGTTTTCAGTAGGACATTTGAAGTTTGAACCATGGTTTACAAAATTAAATAACAGTCATTTGAGCCAATAAACATGTGTTTTTCTTAAACAAAATTACTTATTAGCCCCAAATAAAATTCTTGAAATAAAATGCTTGCTGTCCAATCAATTTCAGTGTCAATAAGATATATGAGGTAAAAACTTAGATTTAATTCAATATTTATTTCAGAAATTTATACCATGAGAAATCTAAGTTTAGAATCGAGATGCAATGTCAACTCAAAATAATTTTTTTTATTTGTATATTATGCAGCAATAATTTTCAGCTTTTAATTTTATGAGTTTATTCACTTGGAATGCTTTAGGAACTTGAAGAAAACTTAGATAGTTGTGCCCATAAATTTTGTGACAAGTTCCAGCAAGTAGAAAATCCTTACTAGTGATTAGAAATTGAAGATTTATGGCTGTTTTGGTATCTAACTAATGTAGAAAATTAAAAGTGATCTACAAAAAATCAAAACCAGCAATCTAACCCTAAGAACTAACAAAATCTAATCTAAAAAAATTCCTAAAATATTTTTATGATTTAAATTTTTTTATTCTACCCTACGAAAGTAAGAATAGTGAGATTTTGATGATTTTGGTTGTAGAAATTGAAGTAAAAGCTAGTGCCTTTCAAACCTTGGGCCAATGGGGTCTTGTGGTCAAATCTTTTTGAGCCTTGAAGTGTAAGTGGTTGGTTGGAATTTGCTGCAACAAAAGTACGACAAATTTTTACCAAAAACCATTGAGATCTATTAATTCCCACCAAGGATGTGTGGTATGTAAACTCTCCTCTAATTTAGATCCTAGCTTGCACCCTAGCTTATGCTCCTTGATTTGCAGCTCTTGCTAAGATTGCTAAGCCACAAGACAAACAACAAAACCAACATGCAAAATCTAAAATTCCACTTGAGCAAGACTGCCCTTCTAAGGGAACTAGGAAATAAATTTGACAATGATAAAAAAATAACAAATTACCTCAACATGTGACCCATCAATTAGCACTCCATGAAAAAGAAACTCCAATAGCCAAAGAACCTTTGATGCGAAGGATGTGATACTATTCCTCTCCAATACTCAACAACAAATGACAATGAGAAGTGAGTTCCTTTTATAGGAGAAGGACTCAAGTTCTTCTACAATAGAATAATGATAAAAATGATAAAACCCTAGATATATCCTAAGGACTCACCAATATAGAGTAAAAAAATATAAAATATACTGAACCTCCTAACAAACTCCCAAGAGAGAGGGGGTGCACCTCTAGTCAAGGTCAAATGGTACAATATATGCTCAAAAAGGGTGGAGCACTCCTCTAGAAATGGTTTAACAATGATCAAATATAACAACCAAGGACCAAAAGTGAGGGCACTCGAAGAGAAATGGTCCATAATCCAACTAAGTGTAACAACCAAGCCCCAAAACCTAGGGCACTTTCCTCAAAGGGTCCAAAAGGCTTGTGTGACACTTTAAACGACAGTTTTGGATTTTCCAATTTGCTCAATATTTATCGAATTTTCTATTATAACCACTTTAGGGAAATTTTGTAGCAATTTTGCATCCATTAGTGTTGAGATGGCACAATTTTGGGCTCTCTACCAAAAGATAACTGCTCCTGAGGTTAGGACGTCCTTCCAAAATAATCCTATAAAAAAATGTCCTCCACATGTGTGCCAAGGGTAGTGCTCCATAAGGAAGCGCTTGATAACCATCAAACATACCATATCAATTCATAACATGTGTGTAAAATAATCACTCTAGTGTATATAAGATAAATCGTCATCAAAACTTAGCTAATGTTAGTCGAACATGATAATAATACGCAAGGTATACATTACAAATACACTTTTTCTAATAACTCAATGCTTAATAATTTCTACCCATTTGTCTAACATTGGTGTATAACTCTTATAACCCTTTTACATCTGAGATTCCTAAGTCAACATGCACAACTCAACTACCTAAGTTAAGTGTGGGTATATAGAGAAGAAAGGGGGTCTTTGTGAAATAACCAGTGTTACAAATATCGCCGATATATCGGCAACATCGCGATATATCGCGATGTTAACTCACTGGCGATATATCGCCAATATATCGTCCCGATATTTTCCCGATTTTTTTGGCGATTTTTCCCGATTTTATCGCGATATTTGCCGATTTTATCACGATATTTGCCGATTTTTGGTGATATTTGCCGATTTTTGGCGATATTTGCCGATTTTTTCAAATATATTGTGATTTTTTTCTTTTTTGTATTTTTTATTTTGCCGATATATTGCCGATGTTTGCTGACATTTTTGCCGATAAATCCGATAATTTCTTTTTGGACCCTTGGCGATATATTCGTCGACACGATATTTGTAACATTGGAAATAACCATCATAGCAACATAGGAGCGATGGCTCTATCCTTAATTTTCAAGAGTTAGGATTTTATAGATTTTTCTTCCACGTGTGCCTAGGAATTGTTGTCATGGGTCATCCATCCTCGCGTCTTCATATTGCGATCCCTTTTCACTTTTCACTTTTCTTTATTTCTCTTTGGAGATTTCATTTACATTTCGTTTAGCCCTTTCATTGGCTTAGTCCCTTTTTCTTTAGATGTGGCTTTGAAAGCCTGGGACAAAGGAACATGGCTTTTACGATGGGTAGTATCTGTCATGATATTTTCCTTTGCATTTAATTTATCAAGAACTTCCTTTTTTGAGAGTACAAGATTCTTTTAACTTTTATTTTGAGGCATTCATACATTGGAATATTAATGAGACCATCTGTTGTTACGAACGACATATCATTCACGAAGGGGAAAAATGAAGGGAATGAGTGAATTGGTTAATGAAATGAAATATGGCTAGGTAAAAGTTGCGAAATGGATGAAATCGCATGACTTCGTTCACCAAGGTACAAATCAACATTGTAATTACTAATAACACACTTATTAAGCAAAAAGAATAACACCAAGGCTAGTTGTAAGACAAACGTCAATAGAAGTATGAGTCGTTATAGAAGCATACTTGTAATATCTCATGCTAATGTATTGTCATGCCAGAAAACATGCTAAGAGTAAATGAGGGTTTAGAGATATCACATCACTAGAGGATCAAGCACTGCCTTTGACTAGGCATATTAAGGCACATGGACAATTTGACAAAGTTGAAGGATCTCTGGCCAATGATCTATGGTGAAGCCACAGATCTCATCTTAGGAACCTCTGACCAAAATCACTCCTGCTGAAAGAGGGGTAATAGATTTAATCATTAAGATAACATAAGCTGAAAATCAAATCTGCATGGACACAAAATTTGGATAGTAGTAACATTTCATGTATATCTATAAGATGAAGTACAAATACGTAACACAACTTAATGCAAATTGGTTCAAGTCAAGCTTTTTAAACCCGAGCCAGGAAAACCATAAGAAAACCCTAGCCATTGATTCCTCCTAGCTAGGGATCTCACCCAACCAGAGCTGGTTGTTCCACTAAGGATCTTCAAAAACTAGCATACACACTGGGAAGACCTCCTTGGCACCTTCAATTGCATCACACAATTGTACAAGATAATTTTCCTCTCTTTTTCTTATCAAGCACTGCAAGTAGTATTAGGGTTTCAAAATGCCACAAAACCCTTATCTTCTTCTCTCACAAGAACTACAAAATCAAGTGCTCTCTTTGCTCCCCTAGGGTTTTTCCCAAACCTTAGCTTCCCTTCTCTTCTTTGGGCCGAACCCCAACCTTAGCCTTCTATTGAATATCCTCAATAGCCCTAGTGCTCAAGGTAAAGAGACGAAACGCAATGAAGAAGAAGTACAAAGAGACTAGTTCGCTCTTACATCTCTAACACATGCATGTGATTACATTAGTGAACATCAATGAATGAATGGAAAGACTCTCTCCTCCCTTTGTTTATATGAAAGGTGAGGGAGGCCAACAATAACAAAGTGGACCTTGTCCACAACAAGCAATCTAACTAAACAATAGATAGGTGCACATGTGAAGTGCTCCAACTTTCTAGCTCTCTTATCTCTAACACAAGCATGTGATTACAGGAGTGAACATGAATGAAAAGACTCTCCCCTCCTTTTATTTATGTGAAAGGTGAGGGAGGCCAACAATAACAAAGTGGAATTTGTCCACGACAAGCAACCTAACTAAATGATAGATAGGTTCACATGTGAAGTGATAGATGTCAAGCTCCAAGGCATGCACATCCACCAAGCAAGGGTCCCAAGGTGATTCCTCCTCAAGAAAGGTCCGATGCTTTTCCTCCAAAGGCCGCCAATGCTTCTCCTCCAAAGGCCTCCAATGCTTCATTGTTCCCTCCTAAGCCATGTGTACCTAAGGATCCACCACACCTACATGATCACTCCTCAACTCAAGCGTCCTCAAGTCAAGTACAAGCCTACATGCAAGCAACCAAGTGGCCTCATGCTACCTAGGGCTCAATTCCCTCGTCCAAAATTCCCAATGCTCCTCCTCCAAGTGGGTCGTCTTGCCAAGCAAGCAGTCAAACTTTGCAAGTGCGCACCATGAAGAAATCGCCATGCCTCATAGGTCTCCACCCTATAAATATAGAGTGCCATAGAAGCATCAAGTCAAGGTCTAGACTCTAGAAATCCATGAGTAATCTATCTCCAATATGTATGTCCATCATGGTACAGCCAAGGGTAATCAGTGGACCATGTACCCCACATCATATGAAGCACCCTCAAGCATTGTGTAAATGCTTTTGGAGTAACCCCAAAAGCTAACAAGAGGTAATTATGCAGATGCGCTTCTTATTGTGTTCAACCATTTTTTGATGTTTACTCAACATCACTAATGTTTAGGGTAAATATGGATTTTGCAGTAGCTCGCTATGAAGAAAACATACTATTGACACATGATAGTCAACTAGGACAAGCTAAGGACATGTTTTCGTAGGCATTAGTACTATCAAACAAAAGTAGGGGTTCAACATAGAAGCTTCAAAATATACCTAATGGAAGTTGCCAATAGGAAACTATGAGGGATATTTTGCTTTATCTTCTGAAACGAACTTATAGAAATTTGAGGCATTTCTTTGCATTTCCCTTACTTTGGAAGAGTTTGAAAATTGTATTGGTGCATGCATGGACAGACAGCTAAGAATTGAGGGCAAATGAATTGACATTTGGGTCTCCCAATGAGGGTTGACATTCTGGATTGATCTTTTCTGAAATATTATTATAAAATCTCCTAGTGCCTTCTAAAGAAACAGTGCCATATGGCAACTGCAAGGCATTGTTTTTCTCCAGGAAGAAGCTTGTTTGTAAGGGCCTACTGGCAGTTACTGAGCAGATGTTTTCTAACTAACCTTGATGTAGGATATCTTTTAACATGCACCGTTGCTACTCCCAAGGAAGTTCCTTACCATGTACAAGTTGCTTGAAAATCTCAGGTCCTTTCTCACCTGTAATGGACAACTATGTGATTCTCCTGTGTGTATTGGACTAGGTATTTTGTGCTTGCTGTGTTCGTGCACAAGTGGTTCCTTAAGGAAATCGACTGCACAAATTGATGCTTAGATAAAAAGAGAAGGAAATAAAGAAATGAAAATTCATTTATTTTTTGAATGAACCAAAGCTGATTAATGGTTGCAGGAGGTACAAAATGTGTCATTCAATCAACCTTAGTGTCATTTAATCAACACCTTGATTAGCCGAAACTTGAAAGCTGATGACACTAGGGTCTAGGATCTTTGTCTATCACCACACCCAGCCTGAGTGCACTGGGCATGGCTCACCCCTTTGATAAGGGGGCTAAACATGTTGCTCTGCATGGGGTGAATCGAATCGTGGTTGGGGGAATATTGCCACCTCTTCTTGACCAACCAGTCAGGCTGCTGATGACCGGGACCATAATTGATTATGTAGTCACTTAGTTTGTCCAGTGTTAACTAGTTTTTACTTAAGTTCATAATTGCACTTGTTTAATGATGCATTGTTCTGAATTATAAATGCCGTTTTGGTGTTTCTGTGTTCGTCATTGATCATGTTAATGGAAGAAGAGGAATCTGCCTTTATTACAGCTCTCAACCAACCCAGTCTGTAGTCTTAATCTTTTGTCTCAATATAGAAGAATGTCATGAAATATTTTGAGTTTACTTCTTTCAGATTTTTACATGCTTTATATTTTCTACCATGTTCTTTTAAGGAGCTGCTTGCAAATACTGTATGTTTGTAGACTGTATTTTATCTCTGGTTATTAAATTACTTTTACTCACATGGTTATTGCAGTTGTAGGCCTTGAAATCTTAAAGGGCTTTTTAACGGGGAATAACTCTGATCCAGGAAAGGTATGTTTTGGGAAATTCATCTTATATCTGATTTTCCTTTACTATTGTCATTCCAGATGGTGCTCAAGAGTGAGCTGTGTTTGAAATTGCAGGCTTCTGATCTGGCTGAGAATCAGTCTCCAAAGCATGCTTCCACTCTTGCCAAACGGGTAAATGTATTCTGAGCATGGTGAAAAATCTGTTGGTTGTCTTGCATTTAAAACTGAAATGGTTCAATCTTCTGCTGTTTTTTGACAAATGTGTCCTCAAATATCACTGTGTGGCTAGTGTGCCCTCCCCCTAACTGGGAATATTACAATGTAACGTAGCTGGTTCACACTACTCTAGGAAGACCTCTTTTAATAAAATTATAAAAATGATAACAATGAGAGAACAAGATAGAATGATGCATTATAGGCATCATAATTCATGATTAAAGAGTTATAAACAGTAATACATCATTCAGACCTAATGGACTCATCTCCCTAGAGGTGTGGAGGTGTGTCTAACTCACTAACTCACTAATTACGTAATTGCCTTTCTACATGACTCAAGCTTAGTTACATATTTACTTTTACTTTAGACTTAGACTTATTTTATATTGTGAAGTTAAAAATAGTTATTATCCCCCCACCCCCCCTTAATGACTATATTGTTAGCTTTTACTCCAAGTTTGTCTTTTAATTTTAGAATCTTGTCCTTGAACAATAGCTTGGTGAATATACCAGTCAATTGAGAATGACAAACTGGATTAATTACCAACCAGGGTTTGCTCCAACCTGTTGAATTTCTGTATATTTAATGATTCTTCTTAAAGTGGATTTGTTTATCATTTGCTGATCAAGAATAACTTGAGTCATTGAATCCTGTCAAGTTAAAGTCATCATTCCTAACAAATTTCCAGTCCTTGTTCTTCAGCATTGGAGAATCAGCAACCACACTCATCAGAGCAAAATTAGTAGAGTTTTCCACCGTTTGTTTATGTTTTGCTGCTATTCGTGCTGACCTCCTTGGGACTGAAGGTCCTTCCTCTTCTTCTTTCCATTGTTCCTGTCACTCAACTTCCTGCTGTTCTGGTCCTTCTTTCACATTTTATTGTTGTTCTTCTTTTTGCCATAATGAACTTAACTTTCTAAAGGTACCGGAGTGTGTCTAGCTCACTCTGCAATTTCATTTCTGCATGACTCAAACCTAAGTTACTTTTTTTATTTCTAAACTTATTTTAGTTCATAAAGTCAACAGTAGTCATTGACATTGTATTTGGTGGTGGCTAAGAAGTCATGGGTGGGGATATCTATTCCACCAAAGTTGCTTCGCACTTGCAAATGCCCCTTACTACTTGAATTGGCCTGCTTGCATGAGCAAGATGGTCTGTGAGTGGTAAAATGTTTCTTTGGGGGTCTTGAACCTTGGAGGGGAATATGAATCACTGCTGCTTTACCACCTAACCAAGCCCCCGTTAAAATTTTGCTAAGAGAGAGAGAGAGAGAGAGAGAGAGAGAGAGAGAGATTTTTGACATTTGTTCAGTCTTGTATAATTTTTATTCAGATTTGATGCTTGAATTTCTCTTACCCTGGTATGTGGCCTTGTTATTGGATTATCATTTGCAGTATATGTATGAAGTAACATTAGTTTTAGCAGGTGATTGCATGCCTCGATGTGAGGACAAACGACAAAGGAGATCTTGTGGTCACCAAAGGAGACCAGTATGATGTGAGAGAACTCAGTGAAGAGCATGAGGTGTGTACATCTTTCATGGCTAACTCTTGTTAGATTCTATCTGCAGACCAGTGATACACGTCTTTTCTGTTGTTATGTGTAGCAACAAGACTATGTTTCATTTCTCAAACTTGGGTTCTCTTAATGTGGAACTTCCATAACGAATACACTGGAAAGCAATATAAACATTTTTAGTACTGTCACAAGGTTAACTCGTTTAACTTGATCGTTAAGTTTTAGGTTATGTTTTTGAATACATTGGATAAAGGGATTTTAATTTTTGGAGTGTATAAACAACAGTGCACACTTCTAGTTTTGAAGTAATTAGTGTCCAAATTAATTAATGGTTAGTGCAGTTGCTTAACATGCATTGCATTTTGTAAATAATTCCATCTGTTTTTCATCTATGACTTTATCTCAAGACTTGAAGCTTTATGAAAATTTTGAAGAGACTTCAGGCACTGAGGATTCCATATCTCCCTAAAAGATCTGATATTTCCTTCTGTGTGTTCAATATTTGAAGGTACGGAACCTTGGGAAACCAGTTGAGCTTGCAGGCCAATACTACAGAGATGGAGCAGATGAAGTAATTCTCTCGTTGTCCCAGCTACACTTCCTACAGTAGTGCAAATCAGCTATCTTTATTTCATGTTCAGATGCTATTGAACATGGATCAGTAAAGAAAATGTTGTTAGATATTCTATATCTACTATCTAGTATATTTTCCTAGGAATGATTCCCAATACAAGTTTTAAGGATAGATTTGTTGGGAAGTCCAAATTGTTACTGGCTTCCTCAGCGTCTTCACATACTTGTTACTGCAGGTGACATTTTTAAATATAACAGGGTTCCGTGATTTCCCACTAGATGACTTGCCAATGCTGGAGGTATTAAATTTCAGTTGCAGTAGGCTGTATTTTATTGGATGGCCCTTGAATAGATGTTTAGAGTTACTTTTGACCAGGTCTACCTAAACAAGCAAAGTCTGTGTAATGTCCGGCTATAAGGATCAGTTCAGTTTATTATTCCTTATGTATTGTAGGTACTACGCTGCACATCTGAGAATGTGTTTGTTCCGCTTACAATTGGTGGAGGTATTCGGGACTTTAGAGATAAACATGGACGGTGAGGTCATAACTTCAACTTGGTTCCTGGTACACAACACTTTCAGAATTGGATGTATTGTGTTTTTAGCAAATATGTATCAATTCTTATGGCTTCCGTTATACTTGAAGTAGAAGAGGAGTCAGGTTTCACTTAGAAATTATCTGTAAACTCCCAGGAAATGAAGTTTGAAAGGAAGAAGTGTAATAATTAAATTTTTTCTTGTGTTTTAAACATTGAAGATAGTGTGTGCTGTTATCACCCAAACCCACACCCTTCAAGATAAAGTCCTTAACCTCTAGGTATGGTCTTGGTATAACAAAGAGGGAGGCCAATGCCACCACACCAAACCCTATTCTGCTCTTTAGGTTTGCTCTTCTCCAACTCAATGGAGTCTTCCCATACTAAAGCTTACAATGAAGTTTAAGATGAATTGAAGAGATGGCTCTAGCAAAATGTTTTGTTTTTAGTAATAAGATAAGATAAGATAAGATAATTTTATTAATGTCCAAGGAGTGACCACAAAAGTAGGTCAATGGGACTAGATGATACATCCAATATGAGTACAATGTGGGAGTGCAATTGTAGCTCCTAGAAAATGCCAAAAATAAGATAAAATAAGGTACAATAAAGATACAAGCAATAGTAAAGCCTCATAAACATGTATAAAACTGTATCAAAGGTACGGGAGGCAAAATACAAAGTGAGATTGTCCAAAGCTGGACAACTCAAACCACTCAAAAGCCTATCAAGAGAGGGGAAGAATGCAAGAGAGAGCTGAAGATGGATCCTGTGGTGTCGGGATCCCCTAGGCCCGATGGTGAGGGGGACGAACATGGTGCCTGCTCGCTGTCGCTGTCGTTGTCGAGTTTCTCTGGAGCCATTGAGATGTCCAATTGTATGATCCTAGGGATACTCCTAACATTCGAGGTCGAAGGAAATAAACTTTGGATAGACCGTTGGCTACCCTGTTGGGTCTGGGAGGAAATTTGGCGGGCAAGGAGCGCCCTGTTTTGGATCCGTATGGGCCTAATCCCTTTGGTGCTTTGAGAACGAGTGGATTGGTGTATAGTTCGACAACTCCGAATTGGTCTCAAATAAAGAGGTGGATAGATGGATAAGGAACTAATGTTTTATCAATTGCGTAATGGAGTCAAGGAAAGGCTCATGAAATATTTTCAAAGAAATGATTAGGAGGATTAGAGCAGCAAGCTCACATACCCTTGTCACTTTCTAATGGATTTACTAATTTCAGAAATCTAGCGAAGGAAAAGCACTATTTTCAATACTTTTAAATGGTTTTAGGAGAATTATTATGCAAGGGTAAGAGGGTATATAACTATAACTTGAGAGACATTCTAATCCTATCACTTCCAATTAATAACCATCACATAGAAGAAGGAAAAAGAAACTTACTTCATTAGCCCAAAACCGTTATCGTTTGAAGATTTCATCCATGAGCAAAACATGAGAAACACAACACCATTCAATAGAAAGCATTTCGATTCACCATCCGAAGGAGACCTTATTCAACAAGGCTCAGTGGTATTTCTTCCCAAATCCAACCATGAAAATAGATGAGAAAGGGCTAATTTTTATATAGAGAGTGCAGCTCAACTTCCTTTACAATAAAATAATAATTTCCCTTTCTAGATCAACTATTTGCTCAACTAATTTTTCTAGAAATAGTAAATTAGTGGTTAGATCTACTTGTTTTTTCAAGGGAAATAATACGGTAATAGTTCTCATCGAACCAACCCTTTGAGAAGAGTTCAACAGTAATAAACAAATGGAGTTGGTTAGATCCACTTGCTACAAGTAACTAACTCCATGAGAGTTTCAACAATGAGTAAACAGTTGATTAGTTACCAACTACCTCCAAAATGGTTCAAGGAAAGAGGACACACACCTCCTTTGAGTGATTGCTCAATCATTTTCACCATGCGCATTTATTAATGATGCTCTCTTGAAATAATCATAACACTCGAGCATACAAGGTGGGGGGCTCCTTAAATCGAGTGGTTAATGAACAATGACGAGTGCTTCAAGATGATAGTTTTAAAATCACCAACTTCTTCAATATTTATTTGATTTTCTATTATAACCGCTTTTCGGAAATCCCATGGTCACCCTGCTTCTAATGCCATTGAGCTGACAAAATTTTGGGCACTCTGTCAAAAGATATATGCTCCCAAAGTTAGGATGCCCCTCCAAAAGTGTAACAACTTCCCATGTGTCAAGTGCCTTCAAATCCCCTAGGGCGTTCTATCAAGGAGCACCTCAACCTTAATAATCATCAATTTAGTTGCATGAGACACTGTTGTGCCTAGCATCCCCCTCTTAAGTAATTTTTGAATTATCCCTAAGTTCAAACATCAGGTACTTTGGTTTATTAGTGGGATTAGTTCTATTTCTTCGTTGACTTTAATTAATCAACATTAAAACCTTAGAAACCCAAGGTTAAACACTTGAATTAATCCATCACTTAAAAAATACAATTATTAACACTTGAAAGCTTAGGGGACTGTAAGCTGATGGGTTCCCATTCCATAAAATACTTAAGTGTTAATTAAGACCAAGGTGTTGATAGAATCTCATGATTCCCTAGCCGCAGGACATGTAGGTTTTTTCAAAACTTACTACAATGCTAGGCAATCTTTTTATTGGAAGGGGATGTATAAAGACATTCAAAAGTACGTATCCGAGTGTGAAACGTGTCAAAGAAACAAAAGTGAAGATGTCGTGACTCCAGGGCTACTCCACCCGCTTCACATTCCAAACTAGAAGTGAGAGGAATTCTCCATGGATTTTATTGAAGGGTTACCCTTATTCGAAGGCAAGGACAAAATCTTTGTGGTAGTGGAGCGATTAACGAAGTATGCACATTTTATGGGTATAAAGAAAACTGGCTCCGCTAAACAAATCGCTAAAACGTTTTGGAAAAATATTTACAAATTACACGGATTTCCAAAAATCAATGTTAGCGATAGAGATGCCAAATTCACAAGAAATTTTTGGAAAGAATTATGCAAACAAATTGGGATCACTTTTCACATGAGCTTAACCTATCATCCTTAAACAAATGGACAAACAAAAGTTGTTAACAATTGTTTGGAAGCCTATCTTCGTAGTTTTGTCACTGACAAGCAGAACAAATGGTTACAGTGGTTACATCTTGCAGAATGGTGGTATAACTCTACCTATCATACGTCAGCCAAAATGACACCTTTTCAAGCATTGTATGGTTATGGGCCTCCTAGATGGAAAGAAGAACTCGTTCAAGGTGATGCAAAAGTACCTGCTATAAAATGTCAACTTCAAGAAAATCAGAGAGTAATGCAAGTACTCAATGATAATTTAACCATGGCACAAAATCGTATGAAGCAGCAAACATATCATCATAGATTAGAAAGAGAGTTTGAAGTAGCAGATTGGTATTTGTGAGGCTTCGACCATACTGGCAATTGTCACTAAAGCAACAAGGGAAGAATAAACTGGCTCCCAAGTTTTATGGACCATATCAAATTATTCAAAAAATTAGCCCCATAGCATATGAATTGAAGCTACCAGATAAGAGTTGAATTCACAACGTTTTTCATGTTTCGAATCTTAAAAAATTATTGGGTCAACATCAATCTGCTTAGAGGACCCTTCCTACCTTGGACGGCGAAGGGAAACTTGTATTAGAACCAGAAGCCATCATCAACATCAGAGAGAGAAGACTACGTTCTCGCATCATCAAAGAATACCTTAATAAGTGGAAGAATTGTCCAGAGGAAGATGCTTCAGGGCAAACATAGAAGTTCCTTTCAACAATATCCATTATTGCCCTACTTTGAGGGCAAAGCATTTTAAAAGAAGAGGGCAATGTTATTTATATAAAATAATAAGACAACGTATTTTTTTTTAAAGGTAATATATATATATATATATATATATATATATATATATAGCAAAATTTATTCGGGAAAAAAAATATAACAAAATTTATTAAGAAAGGTTGCGACGTTACCAACAGTCACCTTACCAAGCTGATAAGGCTTATATAAGCCTAAGTTCTATTGTAAATTACATATCTTCATACAATTTAAAAATTACATCCAGTTTATATATATTTCACATTTTTTTCCTGCTTCATACTACATGGAAATTTGTATCATAAGACATTATGGATTATAATTTTGTGAACTATTTACAACCAAGTATATCAACGAAGTTGTATGAGCTTATTGAAGAATGAAAGCATTATGTGAGTAGAAGGAATTTTGATTTTTGATTATATACCTCAGGGGTTTACATCAGAACATATGTAGAACTTTATTTCAATGCTGCCCACTAAAAAGGATGTCTAATGTTGTCTGTGCTAGTAGAACCTTTGGATTGTATTTTTGGAAAATACAATCCTTGGAAAATAATAAATAATAATAATACTAAATGAAGTGACATATCCTAAAGGACATGACCTATCAACCATAGTGACTAGTGAGGGATGGATTTCTGACTGCTGTTCTTATGTTGGATATTTGTTAGTAAATGAAATTTTGTGTATTCAGGGCCAATGACGCAACATTGCTAGAAGCACATCACATGAAAGAAAGATCTGCACAAGTGTTTTATGGGTAGCCTGGTACCCAAATAATCAATGAATTCATATACGCTTAGTGATTCCAACTGTGGTGAGAACCACATTTTATAGGTGCTAGGGCTAGATTACTTAACCTAACCCTAAATCCATTGTGGGCTTTTTAACGACCACAAATGATATACAATTGATGAGATTGGTGACCACTAAGTCAACCTCTAGCCAGTAGGATGGGCTATAATTACCCCCTAAGGGTGAGTCAATGACATTAGACTCTAGAGGCTATTAGGGCCACAGGGCAAGGTTAACCAACATATCTCCAACATTTTCTCTTATGGTTGACTGCAACACAAATAATGAAAGTTTGCATATTTGACCAATTAAATATCATATCCCAAACACATTGTAGGTAGGGTTAGTTTGTAGAAGGCAGCCTAACTCCTTTATATGTAGGCCTTCATGTGCTCTATTTTGGTGCAGTAAAGTGCTAGAAGATGCATTGTTGAAATGGGAAAAAAGAAAAAGAAAATAAAGCTAAATACAATTTATACTTTCGACATACACTCAGAAAGAGCCATCATCAATGTAGCAAAGAGATGATAATTCTTCTATTCATCTTATTCATTCAACTGCCCATATAAGAGTTTTTCGTTGAAGTTTAGTAATATAAGTCTTTTTTGATATTTTCTGCTTCCTGTCTTGTTGACAATGAAATCTGATAAAGGATCCAAGAAATTATGTTTTATGAAAATATTACTATGCTAAAAGCCTAAAACTTATTTACAATTTTTGCGTGAGAACTAGAGTGAGGCTTGTACTTAGTTAATTTGAAATTTTGGGTTTACAAGATTCAGTTCAATTGCTCATCTGATTAGATATATCAGATTCCGTAAACCAGTTATTTTGCATACCTTATATTTTGATGTGGATTGTCAAAATTATTATAATTAACAAGACCATTATGTTAAGATTTCTGATTGGCTGCATACAAATTGAATTGAACCCGGTTTTCTTGACTTCTTGATCTAAAACAGCCTCTCAAATTCCAGATGTTGTTTTTCCTTTTTCTAAGATGTTTTTCTTTTCAGGTATTATTCAAGCCTTGAAGTTGCATCAGAGTACTTCAGATCAGGAGCTGATAAGATATCTATTGGAAGTGATGCTGTTTTTGCAGCTGAAGAGTATTTGAAGACAGGAGTGAGCTCTACGAGGCTCTAATATTAAGTTCATTCAACTAGTCTTCATTGCCTTGGTTTCTAATATTGACTGTTTGGTCTGTTGGTCCACTGTTGTGTGAATTATGCAGGTTAAAACTGGGAAGACCAGCTTAGAGCAGATTTCATATGTTTATGGAAACCAGGTACCTGATAGACTTATTGTATTCAATTATGCTGCTTGAAGGAGTCATGATTATCTATAACTGCTGTAGCTTATTTGTCTAATGTTCTGGTAGTGAAACATGTTCTATTTGTTGCCATAAATTGATATTTGTGGTTGCAAAGTTGTTGGTGCCATAATAATATTTTTGAATAACATGCTTACTTTGATGATAACTATAAAAAAGTATGCTACATACAAGACATTTATACAAAAGAAGTGGGTTGCTTAGGAGCCCGTTGCCACAAAAATTGGCACCCTAAGGCAAAGTCTCCTAACAGGTTCTAGCCAAGTGTAACTATGCAAATTTTACGAATGTCACCTAAGCAAACTTTCCCTTCACTTTTAGTGAGGAAAGATAATCCTACCCTATGGGGGGATATATCAAGGCTTGTTTGATTGATTAAATGATTTGAAGATTCCTTAGATTACTTGTGAAAGGTTGTGCGTAGATTTAGATTAATGAGCTAAAGCGTTTTGTGTGGCATTTAAGTTGTAGGAAGAAGAATTCATGTACAATATGGTTAAGCACAACTCCCTAAGATTATTATTAGCCACATTGATTTACTTGCTTAAGCAAAAGATAACATGAAATTGGAATATAGCATGAAATCAAAGAACATGTGAACATCTCATCAAATAGATTTCACCAATCAAGTAGAGCATCCATGTTATTATTGCATGCAAGTATGGAGATTATGAAATCAGATTTAACCATGAAGTAATCAACTATAAACCAGACCTGATTTTATTCTTGATTTGCTTATCCATCATTAAAGATGTATTTAAGCGAAGTATTAATCAAATTAAGTCTGAGATTGCTAAGTAAAGTTTTGAAATGAAATCCATGTAATACAACCAAAAAGACATTTGTTGTATTGCTGTTATGTATTTGCAATGAACTGAAATAGCAAGAAACGAGCTTAAACCATTTGTGAGAAGGAAAAATTTGATTATCATAAGTTAAAGCTTGGTTAAAATGGATTGGACACATAAAATCTGAAAGTAAATTGTAACATATACCACCTCAAAAGTTTTGAAATGAAATCCATGTAATACAACCAAAAAGACATTTGTTGTATTGCTGTTATGTATTTGCAATGAACTGAAATAGCAAGAAATGAGCTTAAACCATTTGTGAGAAGGAAAAATTTGATTATCATAAGTTTTGGTAAAAATGGATTGCACACATAAAATCTGAAAGTAAATTGTAACATATATCACCTCAAGGCTCTTGTTCTAGACGTGGTGTTGCTGATAGAACAAGAGTCCTGTATCGGAAATTAAATGTACAAAACCAGATTGCTGAAAATTAACCTCAAGTATTTTGCAAGAGTAAACAAAGTAATTAACAACAATGAAAGTGTAGCTTGTTTGTATGATAAGAGTGAAAATTACTACGCTAAACTTGAAGTAAATTTATCAAAATTAAGATTCCTTCATAAAGGTAACTAAATAACTATTGATCTAGCTCATACAACAAAGATAACTTGCTGTAATACACATGCCATGAATCGGATTTATGTTTTAAGTTATTTTGAAAACTTCAAAGAAACAAGATTGACATTCATAAATTTAATTTTAGAGTTGAAATTTAGAGATGTGGCTATGTAGCTTATGAATGTATTGATTAGTGCCTTAGTTACTCAGAGAAATTAGGTGAATGGGGTCTAAAGGAAGAAACAAAGGTGTTTGAGATAAATAATAAGGCACAATCCTTTTTTCTTGATAGCTAAGTCACTCCTGCAAAGCTCAAGGGAGAGGATTCTAGTGTAGAACCCACAATATACTTGAAAACCCTTGCAACAAAGATAACTTGCTGTAATACACATGCCATGAATCGGATTTATGTTTTAAGTTATTTTGAAAACTTCAAAGAAACAAGATTGACATTCATAAATTTAATTTTAGAGTTGAAATTTAGAGATGTGGCTATGTAGCTTATGAATGTATTGATTAGTGCCTTAGTTACTCAGAGAAATTAGGTGAGTGGGGTCTAAAGGAAGAAACAATGGTGTTTGAGATAAATAATAAGGCACAATCCTTTTTTCTTGATAGCTAAGTCACTCCTGCAAAGCTCAAGGGAGAGGATTCTAGTGTAGAACCCACAATATACTTGAAAACCCTTGCTATAGAACCAAATAAGTGTATGAAAATCATGTGCTGAGATGCATGCAAAAATTTTAAATTGAACCTACGACAATAGAAATAAAATACAATGCGAAATATACCTCAAAGTTGAGCATCCACATGAAGCAAAGCGAGATCTTCAGCATCTAGTTCTTAATATCCTCTTTTTCTTCTCCAATATCGTCACACAACACAAACTCAATGAATAACCAAGTGTTTCTCCAATGAGAGCCTTTTATTCACAAGTTTAGGCCATCAAAAAGAGAGCTCAACAACCTTCTAATTAGTATTCCTTGACATGGTAAAAAATAACAACTCACTCAACTTCCTAACTATCTTGACCATGTGAGGGGGGTGCACCACTAAGGCTGGAGAAAATAATATAAATAAGGTACACATATTTTTCATGTGAAGAACGCCCAAGTAGATCTAGTCAGAATAAGAAAAATAGTTGGTCCAAAATGCAACTAAGAATGTTTAACAACCTCATCCATATCATTAACAAGTCAAAATTGACAACTTGCCCTCATCAATAACATGTACCAAAACCATGTATGAATACCATGTGCCAATACCATGGGCCAATACCACGTGCTAGTACCATGGGCCAATACCACGTACCAACACCGTGTGCTAGTACCATGGGCCTGAAGAAGGGGGGCGCACCGCCTAGCACTAATACCATGTGTTAGTACCAATGGCCTAAAGAAGGGGGGCGCACCACCTAGTACTAATACCATGTGCTAGTACCATGGGCCTGAAGAAGGGGGGCGCATCACCTATTACCAATACCATGTGCTAGTACCGTGGGCCTGAAGAATGAGGGCACACCGCCTAGAAGAAAGAGGAAAAAAACTATAGAACATCCAAGTGCTAGACATTAGAAATTATGACTTAGGAAAATAACTTAATTATTTGTAAACATTAAAAAGTGCTATTATGTGCACTTTTCTATTAACTCATTTAATTAAGTCTTCAAATAACCTTCTAACTAACATGGTGCAACCGTAATTAATCTAGATTAAATGTTACATCCCTAAGAGTAAGTGAACTTCCTAAGTTTTTAAGCAAGGTGAGGGTGATGAAGTGTATGTAATGTAATGAAAGGAAAATTAACTGAATTGTTAGGGAAAGGGGTTCACGAATTAACTATCATGAGAGGGGGTCTAAGTTCTAATTCTCCCCCTTAGATTTTAAGAGCTAGGGGTTAATAATTTTCATCCATATGTGTGCCTCTAGAAGTGAATTATTTCTTCATGAGTTACCCTTTCCTTGCACCTGTGTTTTTTACGATACATTTTATTTTATTATTATTAGCCCTTTTTGGCTTAGTCCCTTGGCTTTAGATTTAGCTTTGATAAGATGGAACATAGGATCATGGCTCTTTTGCAAGGGGGCATAGCTCACATTCATCTTTTAATTTCAGTTTCTTAGTGTACTTTGACTATTTTGTCTTTAATTTAGGCACCATATATAGGAATAATATGTAGAAACCTTAGAAAATGGCATACAATTAGTTAATAACTTAATTGCGGAAGGGGACATGATGAAAATGGGTGAAGTGGCTAGTGACATGGCATTATTTGAAAAATGGTTAGGTAAAATGTTTTAAATTATTTTATTTGCCGATTTTTTTGAATATATTGTGATTTTTTGTATTTTTGTATTTTTTAATATTTTTGTATTTCTTTATTTTGCCGATATATTGCTGATGTTGCCGACATTTTTGCCGATAAATCCGATAATTTCTTTTTGGACCCTCGGCGATATATTCACCGACACGATATTTGTAACATTGGTTTTACCATAAGTCAAGTAGAGAGAATATGCCACAACACCGGTACCAACTAGATGTCCCCATCCGTCTTTGTCATAGGGCAAAGTAGGGCGAGTGGACTGAAGGTATCTCTGAGTTAGCTGAAAGTGTCTTTGTCAAGTGTCTATGGGCAAAGCTTATATCTTATTTGTGGAACTGTTGGATGCGATGGAAGATCACATAAGAAATGATGATCAAGTCTCCCATACATGTTAGGGGGTGACAGAGCCAACACATGTTATCTCAAAACTGGGTAGGAGCCACTATCAAAGCCACATTGAAGAACTATAATATTAAAAACTGCAACTTGATCATACTTAAATGCTAATAGCATTCCAACTGGCATAAATACGTAAACAATATTAAGCCTAAATAGAAAAAAACCTAATAATTGAATATTTTTGAAAAAATCCCATAATATTTATTTTTTGTCGTTGTACTTGTTTAGTATTGAATTTACTTGCAAAATTCTCGAATTCTGAGTTGTTAATATTGATGAAAAATCCATAAGTAAAATAACTCTATAAAAAAATTGTTTTTTGTAGCTTAAAAGGGCCCTAAAATAGGGTGACGCCAGCCCTATGAGAGGTGATGTCACCTCCTAGTGGCTGCTACAGCCTTGTTGTAGGTCTGGTATAAGTGTTTTGTAGGTCCATCTTTGACAAAATACTAAATCCTAACGGTTGGAAAGGGTCTCTACTTCATCTCTAAGCCTTGGTGGATGACCTTGGGGGGTTTCAAAGTGCCAAATCAAGGTATTCATCTATTCTTGAAGGTTATTACAGATCTGAATTTGAAATCAGTCCCAAATCTCATCATCCATTCGACAAAGCAAGTGTGCCATAGGGGGAATATGCTCCTCTTTTGTTGCTGATTCCCAGGAGGTATTTCTTTTGGCATTTTCAAGGTCTATTTTGAGTGTACAAGTTTAAGGTGCTATATTTTACTGCGGAAAATTGGTTCATCTTATCGTCCAAATAGTACCACCCTTGATTGCTTCTAAACCTTCCTAGTTATTAAGTATTTATTGAATTTGTTGTTGACTACATTAAGGCATTGGTATAGTCATCTTGCAGGAAGGTCTTGTTAGAGATAGTATTGTTCTTATTGCATACTTTACAGGGCTATTTGTATCCTTATTCGGGAAGCCGTCCATGGACAAAGGAGTAGGCCTAAAGGAAGAGGAGAGTGTATTGTGGCGTCAATGGGTACATCTTTTGAAAAGTTGTCAATCTTAGCACCGGCCCTCAAGACCTATTTGGAAGGGTGCTAATTTATGTGGTTACGAGCACCACTTGCATGCAATACTTGAAAAGATGTGAGATATGCCAAATGAGATCAATGCTTTTGTAACGATTAAAAATCGTTTCTACTAGAATAACCAGCTTAAATAACACATATACTCCATGAATGGACATAATAATATATAATTGATGATATAAAAGATGATGTTTTTACAATTACAATGGTAGGGATTATATAAGCCATTTCATGCTTTTTCAAACTTAAAGGCACGTCACTTGACTTTTCTTAATTAATTAATTAATTATTTCTATTTATCAATTATTAATTATTAATATTAATATATGTTTATATTAATATTGATATTTAATGTTATTATTTTATATATCTTATTATGTTACATATATTTTTTATATAACAGTTTCTTCCTCTTAAGGAAAACTTTGTCCTCAAATCTTGTTGAGGATACGGATAATGTCTGATTTCTTGCTTGTAAGGTCATCTAGCGATCTTTTATGTTGGTATCTATGACAGTTGACGAAATAAAACAATATGAACTATGAATTCCTAAGAAAAGATGTCGCATCGTTCGTGAAGTGGTCCATCCGATATCTATCTTTATTGGAGTTGTTTGTTGATCACCTTGTTGGATGGAACTTCTCGTATTTCGTTTAGTTTGTTGATTTTGAGTTCTTTCTTTACTGAATTTATAATTCTTCTGTTTATTTTCATTTTGATCCTGTCGTTGGTCAAAAGATTTTTACAATTTGGGTGTCGATAAGGAGTTCTTGTTGTTTGTTTTTTTACTAGATTGGCTTCTTTTTGAACAATGACGAAGACTGGATTTGTATTTGCTTCTTTTTCCTGAAGTTGGCTTTTTGCGTCCGAGGGATTTGATGTCCTCTTCTGAATTTGCTCCAACTTGTTTTCTAATGAAACTTTATCATTCTTAAGATTCCTAATCATTTCTTCTTGCGCTTTCTTATCATCTTTAATCTTTTGAATATGATCCATTAGATCTTGTTTATGATTCTTAGGCCAACCATTTTCTTTGATATTTTCTAATATTTTCTTTTGAAGATCTTGACGCTCCTCTTCTAGCTTTTGGTTGTCTTGTGCTTTATCCTTCGCTTTCTTGATTTGAAGAAGCAATTTATGGTTATGATCTCTTAGACGAGAGATCTCTTCTTCCTCTTGGATGGCGCCTTTGTCGAATTCTTTCTGCATTTTTGTTCTGGACTTCTGACTAACTTTGGTGTTCATTTTTGAAATATTTTTAAGATCTTCTGATTTTACTGGATTTGACTTCCATGTAGAATCCTATAATGTTATATTTTTCTTTTTGTATGAAAAAGTTAAAAACTTCTTCGTGTTTAAATTGAATGTCCCTAGTGTTTCCATCCAGGGTGAACCCAAAATGATGTCAACTTCATTTAGATATATAGTCGCAACATATAATTGGGATGTGAACTTATACTCATCAATTGTTAGTTGTAAGTCCGTAATTTCATATTGTTATCACCACAAGTATATCTCTTTTCGATCACACTTGATTCTGGGACTAATAATTGATTTTCCAAGCTGTTGCTAATGTAATTTTCCCTGATGGTTGGACATATAGCTATGCAAAATACTTTTTCCTTGAATAGTTTCCTCAAGTTTTAGTAGATCATTGACTACTTTTGAGTAGGTCTTAGGGAATCTTTCTTGACCTTCACTCTGGGGCAACATTTTATTTTTATCCAAATTTCCTTCAAATAATAATAATAATATTAAGGTTATTATTAATAATATTTATCTTTTTTGGATTCTCTTTATATCTTATTTTCCCCTTAAGACTTCTTGTATATTGAATATAGATTGGGTGGTTGGAAGGAATGATTGTTACCCTTCCCAACCAGGTTCAAATCTTGTTTTATACCCTTCACTTTTATGTAAAACCCCTTTTTATCTCACTTAATGTAAAAAGTTCTAATATAAAAATTTCCAATATAAAAGAGTAATTAGTTTCCCACTTTTAACTAAATAACACATAAAGTAGTAAGTTAAACCATGCGTGGTTTCTTTTCTTTCTTTTCTTTTTTCCCCTTTTTTATTGACATTCTTTCTTTTCTTTTTTTCCCCTTTTTTATTAACATTCTTTCTTTCTTCTTTTTTATTTTTTTACTTCTTCCTTTTTCTCTCTTGGTCAAAGACCACAATTTTAGGGAAGCCCTAGGATAATGGTAAAAAACCACAATATGGCCAAAGGCATAGATCACGAACTTAGCTTTGATACCACTGTAACGATTAAAATCGTTTCTACTGGAATAACCAGCGTAAATAACACATATACTCCTTGAATGGAGAAAATAATATATAATTGATGATATAAAAGATGATGTGTTTACAATTACAATGGTAGGGATTATATAAGCCAATTCATGCCTTTTCAAACATAAAGGCATGTCACTTCACCTTTCCTAATTAATTAATTATTTTTTCCTATTTTTTAATTATTAATTTATATATCTTTATATATCTTATTATGTTATATATATTTTTTATATAACAACTTTGTGATTCCTTTTAGCCAATTGAATTTAGTGATGTTTGTAGATGTTAGAGACCCAAACTAGTTTGTGTGTTAGCGTCCACATAATTGGCAAACAAAAGAAAGAAAAAATCTAGTTGCACCGAGAGTAGCGAGGTGCTCTACAACCCATTATGGGGGAGATGTTGCCATGTAACACAACGTAACAGTATTTAATGTAACCAAATATAAAAAGTAATTAAAAAATCATGTAGGTTAATAAAATAAAAAATTAAGACCAAATAAAAAATAATAATTAAAAAATCTATGTCTACTCAAAATAAAAAAATAAAACCAGCATAGATCTAGATAAAACCTAGATCTATCAAGCACCAAGAGTGTAATATCCCAAATACTGATATTCTACTATTTCACTATTCTAGGGCTTACTTGTACTCTCAAAATGTGCAAAAATACTGAATAAAAATTTGCATGCAAGGTGCTGGTTAAATGCCCTTAAATTATAGCTGAACTAGGGCAAAGATTTTTGGAAAGAAGGTAAACACTTACCACTGATAATCCAGCTGAAGATGTTCTAGAGATAAGACGCCTGCAAATAAAGCTGAGTTGGTGAAGTAATATTGCTTCCTTCTCGGTGTTACCGCCCGACAACACGAAACCCTCTCCTTAGCTACAGATGATGTGTTTGGTGAAGGAGGGGCTTGATGGAGCTGAGAATTTACTGGGATGTAGATCTTCCCGTGTCAGAGTGAATGATCGGAGCATGCAGAGATTCTGACCCCTCTAAGCAGGCTAGCGAATTGGTTCCCCTGTTGAGCTGCTCACGCACCCAACCACACAAAACTGCTGATAACTGCTCTGGATGAGCAAACTGGAAGCTGATGATCACCCTATGCAGTAGAGTGACCCTATTGATGAAGATGATGCTGGTATATAGAAGATAAACTGAGATTTAGAGACTTAGCAAGTGCTTTGGGGTTTTCCAGCTAAATCCCCCAGCTGCACACGTGTTCCTGCAAACAATCTTCTGGTGGATGCCAAATCGCTGTGTATGAATGAAACAAGGATAAAAGCTGATGGTGGACTTGAATGGCCTACCTTGAAGGAGACTAGGGTAGATATTTCGCTGCCGAACCCTCGTTAGCTGAAGACACCGTCTTCAAACCCAACTGTCGTGGCTGCACGCTGTGCTGCTGCTCAAAAACTCCAGATCAACAACAATAATAATAGATATCTCCTTTAGTCCAATAACCCTTCTTAAATAGATTATCATGCGCTTTTAGGGTTTGCATGTCACTTTTATGGTTTATGCTTCACTTTTGCATGCATGCAATTCTAATTTCATGTTGACTTTTAAGACTGAAGAAATGAGGCCTGCATGCTCCGCATGCTGAATGATATTACTCTGATGACCTTCTTTACTATACTGATGACTTAATATTACTGAATTGATGTTCCTTTATCCTCTTAGTGACATTAGTCCTCAGTTATTCCCTTTTCTTTAATACCCGCTCGAACCTATGGGAATAAAATAGGTTAACAGGTGTCTCAGGTGATTTAATTAAAAGAGGACATTACAGTCCTCCCCGCTCGGAGATTGCTTGTCCCAAGCAATCTCCGACCAATATACCAAATTACCTGTCCCTGTCTCTTCTCGTCCATTTTTAACAACCAGTTTATTCCATTGATGGGTGGCTCTTCTTTTTCTTCGAATTTATGTTTCTTCTCACCCATGCTCTGTATTCCCTCCCTGTATCTTCTTGGGTACTTGTAAGGATTGAACATCCTAGATTTGGATGCTCGTCCGAATTCCCTAGGACGCATCATACTTTTGTCTGGAGGTCTACCCGAAAATCCCTTTTCATACCGCTGGCCCTTCCTTGAAATCTTCTGTGTTGGAGTTGACCATTTTCTCGTGTGAGTCTTGTCCTCATGCCTGAATATGGTGGTCATCCCGTTTGCTGTGGCTGACCTTGAAGCTTCATTGGGCATTCCCCTTAGGACTACCCTTTTTCCATTTGGTGCCAGGAACTCCATCTCTAATGTTTGGTAATTGGTTGAGTATTTCCCAATTAACTACAACCATTCTACTCCCAAAATAATGCTTGTGTCTAACACATCTACCACATTAAAGTCGTCCACCAATGTATAATTCCCAAGTCTACCTGTAACTGAGGTATCCTCTATGTGCATTTCATCTTGTGATTGCCAGCCATGACAACGGTAAAGCCCGGTAAAGCCCTCAAAGTGCTCGGTGGGAAATCTTTTCCTCTCTACCCAAGAGGCATCTATAAAGTTGTGGGTGGCTCCACCATCAATCGAAGCAATGGCATGCTGCCCTTGGATACTTCCCCTGATCCTGATAGTATGGAAGGTGGGGACCCCTGTGAGGGTAGCAATAGTGGCTCTCTATGGCAATTGTTCCAATTCTGTACTGTGTAGTTCTGCATCTGGTTTCTGCTTAGACTCATCTTCCTCACTGCTATCTGGAAGTACTTCGATGAGGTGTACCTTCCCTTTACCCATATATATGTGGCCGGGTACCCAAGGTTCTTTGCAATTGAAACATAAGTTCTTCCTTCTCAAATATCGTCGTGTGTCCTTGTTCAACCATTCCCTCTGTGGGATTATCCTTTCCCTGTTTTTTGGAAGTTTGGTAGGTTTTTGTGGCGGCTTGTTCTTTGGCACAGAATCTTGTAGGTCCAAAGTCCTACTGATAGCATCTTGCAAAGTAATTGGCCTATAATCCTTCACCCATCTGTAGAGTGGCTTGGATGGTGCCTCCATAAATAGCATAATCTACCGACTCTCTGATATGTCAGATACCATAACTGCAACTCTCTGGAATTCAGATATGAATGTCTCTGCACTGCTTGTTTGCTTGAGCTGAGTAAGATCCCTGAAATGAATCTCTGGGTCCTTCTTATCAAAGCGCTCCATAAGCCTCTGTGTGAAGTCACTGTAGGAAGTGATAGTGTTGTGACCCAATGTCACTAGTCCGTGGTACCACCACTCATGTGCTTCCTCGTCTAAATGTAATGTAGCCAACTTGATTGCATCTGTCTCTGTCATGGGGTTAAGTTGGAAGTAGGTGTCTAACTTCTGTACCCAAATCTTGGCTGAACAACTGGATGTCCCATCAAAGTTGGGGATAGTTAGCCTCCCCAATGTGCGTTGCAACTCAAAATTCTGATTGAATGCTTTATTGAACCCTCTTAGCTTGTTCCTGCTTTTCATGTTGCAAAAATATGAGAAAGTCATGGCTGAATGGAACTCATCTCCCAAATCCCTGTACTCCTGTAAGTACGCTCCAAATGGTTCACTAGGTTATGTTGGCATGACTGGTCCTGCTACTGCATTCTCTAGGAAGTGAGGCATAGTAGGTCTGCTGGAGGGTTTGTTATATATGAGGTGTGTTTTGCATATTAGTGTATGCATGCCTCCCACTACTACTAGTAGATCCTCTATCTACTGGTGAAAGAGGTATACTGCTATGACCTAGTTCCGGTTTCAGAGCCAATCTGTTTATTGCATGCAATACTTCCTTCTGCGCTTTGGCTAGGTCATTCAATGCACTTACCAAGCTGCAAAATTCTAACCTATCTTCCTCTTCTCCTATTCCTTTTTCCCTCTGTCAGAGTGTATACCTGTTGCGTCCATGTCTGAGTTGGTATCTTCTAATTGGATATCCTCAAATTCTTGCTCCTCAGTGTACCCACTCTTCCTTCTCCTATAGATTACAAAAGTGTCTTTTTCAGTATTCATTTACTTCTCATGTTCAAGCCCACAACTGGCAAGGAACATGCTCTGATACCATTGTAATATCCCAAATATTGATGTTCTACTGTTTCATTATTCTAGGGCTTGTACTCTCAAAATGTGCAAGAATACTGAAAAAAATTTGCATGCAAGGTGCCGGGCAAATGGTCCTAAATTATAGCTGAACTAGGGCAAAGATTTTTGGAAAGAAGGTAAACACTTACCACTGATAATCAAGTTGAAGATGTTCCAGAGATAAGACACATGCGGATAAAGCTGAGCTGGTGGAGTAATATTGCTTCCTTCTCGGTGTTACCGGCCGACAACACGAAACCCTCTCCTCAGCTAAAGGTGACGTTTTTGGTGAAGGAGGTGCGTGATGGAGCTGAGAATTTACCGGGACGTAGATCTTCCCGTGTCGGAGAGAATTACCGGAGCATGCATAGATTCTGACCCCTCTAAGTAGGCTAGCGAATTGGTTCCCCTGTTGAGCTGCTCACGCCCCCAACCACACAAAATTGCTGATAACTGCTTTGGATGAGCAAACTGGAAGCTGATGATCACCCTATGCAGTAGAGTGATGCTGTTGATGAAGATGATGCCAATATACGGAAGATAAATTGAGATTTAGAGGCTCAGCAAGTACTTTGGGGTTTTCCAGCTAAATCCCCTAGCTGCACACGTGTTCCTGCAAACAATCTTCTAGTGGATGCCAAATTACCGTGTATGAATGAAATAAGGTTGAAAGCTGATGGTGGACCTTAATGGCCTACCCTGAAGGAGACTAGGGCAGATATTTCACTGCCGAACCCTCGTTAGCTGAAGACGCCATCTTCAACCCCAACTGTCGCGGCTGCACGCTGTGCTGCTGCTCAAAAGCTCCAAATCAACAACAATAATAATAGATATCTCCTTTAGTCCAATAACCCTTCTTAAATAGATTATCATGCGCTTTTAGGGTTTGCATGTCACTTTTAGGGTTTATGCTTCACTTTTGTATGCATGCAATTCTAATTTCATGTTGACTTTTAAGACTGAAGAAATGAGGCCTGCATGCCCCGCATGCTAAATGATATTACTCTGATGACCTTCTTTACTATACTGATGACTTAATTATACTTGATTGATGTTCCTTTCTGCTCCTAGTGATATTAGTCATCAGTGATTCCCTTTTCTTTAATACCCGCACGGACCTATGCGAATAAAATAGGTTAACTGGTGTCTCAGGTGATTAAATTAAAAAGAGGACATTATAGCATAGATCCATGTCTACTCATAAAATAAAAAAATAAAAGCAACATAGATCCAGATTAAACCCAGATCTATCAAGCACCAAGAGGGATAAAATTTCTTGAGGTGTAAATTTGATCAAACTTCTTAAGGTGTAAATTTTTCTGGACATGTACAAAATTTAAGATGGAAAAATTTACACTTCTTGAAGCCCTAACTTGCAGAGGAGAGAGATAGGAGACTTTGGCAGAGGTACATCGTACAACAACAGTAGTAGCAGCACCGTACATCTTACATCGACAAGGATGTACAGTCCGTACGGATCCGTATAGCAGGCCGTAAAGATTTTGTACAACAACAAGTTGCCTTGGGAACTGTGCCATCTCGCAGGCTTTTCTCAGCGATTTTTGGGTGTTTCAATTTTGCCATCTAGGGCATAAATCGATTTTGTGATATTGTAAAAGCTCTGCATTTTCTTAATAAAAATATCCTCTCATACTGTTGCATCGGTTTTCCCTTCTTGGGTTTTGTCCAGGGGTTTCTACCAAAAGAGATTGTGTCGTTTCTATTGATGTTGTAAATGGTTCTCAGTTTTATATTTCGTTGCATACTGTAAAGAAGTTCATGTGTGGTTATTTCAGTTAAATTTAAATATACTGTTCTAGCCCTAGTTGTGCTTTAAAGCAAAATTTACATGGTATCAGAGCTATGGTGAGCTAAAGCTGAGAGATTTGCAGCGACAGTGATAGATCAGAGGCAGATCTATTGAAGACACAAACCTAGATTGCAGATTTAGGGACAGGTACACTTCAGTATGGTTGTTTAGTTGAGAGTTGAGGATAGACTCTAGGGTGCGTAGAACTTTCCTACATGGAAAGAAAGGATCACATGGATCCTGGATGTCAGTGATGCAGAGGAGCACATTGACTCCACGAAAGCTAAGCCCATAGATTCGACAGAGTTAGTAGCTTGGAAGAAGATTGATTCCAGAGCCATGTTGATTATTATGGATGGAGTGAAGGACCATATAGTCCCTCACCTTTCCGGGAAGAAGACCGCAGCAGAGATGTGGACGACTTTGGAGAGTTTGCACCAAAGCAAGAACGAGAACCAGAAGATGGTGCTGTAAGAGAGGATGTGCAGTACCGGGATGGCCAAGGGAGAAGGACTTGTGCCGTATCTCACAAAACTCACACAAATCAGAGATGAGCTTGGAGATGTTGGCACTAAGACGGAGGATGAGGAGCTAGTTCGGATATCCCTCAATGGCTTCTCTAAGCCATGGGACACCTTTGTCAAAGGTGTAGTGGTTAGGGAGAAGCTCCTTGATTGGTAGAGATTGTGGGATGACTTTATGTAGGAGGAGACCCGCATAGGTCAAGGATCATGCTCATCCAGTAGTGCTCCACAAACCGTGGATGAGGAGGCTCTAGCCCTGACAGGGAAGAGCAAGGGGAAGGCAAAGAGGAAGAAGGGTGGTAAGAAGAACCTTGGCATGTCAAAAGTCAAGTGTTTTCTCTGCCACAAGCAGGGACACTTTGCCTCCGAGTGACCAGACAGGTAGAAGAAGAGTAACACTCGGATGGCTGGATCTGCAGAGGTGGAGGAGTTCAACAGGAACTTCAATGAGTTTTGCTTGATAGCTTGCATGGCAAGCACCACAAGGAGCAACATATGGCACATCGACAATGGAGCATCTAGTCACATGACTGGACAAAAGAGATTTTTGAGAGACTTGCATGAGGGCGGAAGAGGGATCCACGTTGAGCTGGTGATGATGTGCGATATCAGGCGCAGGGAGTTGGCAATGTTTCATTTCAGAGGGAGTCTGGCAAGCCCCTTAGTTTTGCTGATGTGTTATAACTTATATATTCCAGGATTGACCAAGAACCTCATATTAGTCTCCACTCTAGAGGACAAGGGATATCCGGTGAAGTTTCGAGACCATAGAGTGTATATCAGGCCTAAGGGGTCAGACAGGAGCTTGGATCAGATGATTGGCATCAGGAGCGGGAAAGTGTATAGACTACACTTTGAGCCTGCAAAGGCTCTAGTCAACAGCGACAACAGTCAGGGTGAGTTGTGGCACAGGAGGATGGCACACTTACACCATGGAGCACTGAGGCACTTGAGACACGTTGTCATTGGAGTTCCTCAGGTACAGGAAGAGAAGCATGACCACTGCAAGGGTTGTGGTTTGGGGAACAACATCAAGAGGCCTTTCCCACAGAGTGAACACAAGTCTAAGGAGCCCTTGGACTTGGTGCATTCAGATGTATGTGGACCTATGAGTGTCCATTCTTTCAGTGGTTACATTTACTGCGTAACCTTCATTGATGACTATTCCAGGAAAACCTGGATCTATTTCCTGAAGGCCAAGTCAGAGGTCTTTGAGAGGTTCCGAGAGTTCAATACTCTCGTGGAGAACCAAACAAGAAAGAAGATTCATGTGTTGAGGACAGACAACAAGGGTGAGTACACCTCCAATGAGTTCATGGAGTATTGTTCAGCAGAGGGGATCAAGAAAGAGCACACTGTGCCCCATACCCCTAGCAAAATGGAGTTGCAGAGCAGAATAACAGGATTATGGTAGGAGCAGCCAAGGCCATGCTATTTGATCATGGATTATCGATATTCCTTTGGGCCGAAGCATACATGACTACAGTGTACATTCAGAATAGGTGTCCACACACAAATTTGGGGAGGAAGACACCTTGGGAGGTCTTCACAGGAACTAGGCTAGATGTGAGTCACATTCGCATATTTGGAAGTGTCTGTTATTGTCATGTTCATGCTGACACTAGGAAGAAGCTGGACCCTTCTGGAGAGAAGGGGTTACTTGTTGGTTATAGCGAGACTTCAAAGGCATACAAAGTTTGCATTCCTGCTCGTAAGAGGATCATTGTGAGCAAGGAGGCCCAGTTCGATGAGGACATGGCCTTGCGGAGATCTATGGACTTACCAGCAAAGCAATAGCCAACACATGATATGGAGATCAAGTTGGCGGAGTTAGATGTATAGGTACAGGTATAGACATAGGGCACAGGTTCTGGTAGTCAGTGGGAGTCAAGTGGACAAGATCTTCCTATCTTTGATGGGGAGGATGAGCAGTAGCAGGAGACGGACATCCAGCAGCCGCAACAGGTAGACACTAGGCCAAGGCCTAAGTGGTTCAGGTCCATAGTATAGGATTCCAAGCAGGTGGATCTTCCACAAATCTTTTAGAAGGAGCGTACCACCAGAGAGACTTAGTTATATGGCACCGATGACAGAGTTGATTAACTCTGAACCTTCCAGTTTCGAGGAGGCTGCACAACATGACGTGTTGGAGGAGGCTAAGGTTGAGGAGTATGACTCAATCATGAAGAACTTGGTATTGAGCTTGTGGCGAGACTTGAACGCAAGAAGGTTGTGGGATCCAGGTGGATCTACAAGGTGAAGCATGCAACAAACGAAAGCGTGGAGAAGTACAAGGTGTGCTTCGTGGCTAAGGGGTTTTCATAGAAGGAGGGTATTGCCTATGAGGAGACCTTCGCCCCTGTAGCCAGGTATTTTTTGATTCAGACCATTATCTCTTTAGCATTAAAGATGGCTTGGCGAGTCCATCAGATGGACGCCAAGACTGCCTTCCTCATGGAGTGATAGAGGAAGAGGTATATATTGAGTAGCCAGAGGGGTTTGATGTGGAGAACAGGGATACACATGTATGCAGACTGCATCGAGTTCTTTATGGGCTCAAGCAGACACCTCGAGCATGGTACTCGAGGATAGACAACTATCTACGAGAGATGGGATTTCAGCTGAGTGAGGCTGGTCACAACCCGTACTTTTTGACAGGTGAGGTGCTTCTCATACTGGTCTTATATGTGGATGATCTCTTTCTGACAGGAGATGAGAGGCTGATTGGAGACTGCAAGTCCAACCTTGCAGTGGAGTTTGAGATGAAAGACCTTGGGTTGATGCATTACTTTTTGGGCCTGGAGGTTTGGCAGAGAGATGGATGCTTCTTCATTGGATAGGGCAAGTATGGAGTAGAGATCTTGAAGAGATTCAGTATGGAGGACTGTAAGCCTATGGCCATACCTCTAGTTTCCAACTGGAGGAAGATTGATGCATCAGGGACGGATTTGATCCTACCTTGTATCGTCAGCTTATCGGATCACTTATGTATCTGGTCAATACATGACCATAGATCAACTTCGCAGTTGACTCCTTGAGTCAGTTCTTGGTGGACTCTTGGAGAGTGCATTGGAGGGCTGCGAAGCACATCGCTGCATCTGAGGTACAATGGAGTATGGATTGGTTTATGAGTGCAGGGGGAGTGTAGAGTTAGCAGGATTCACGGATGCTTACTGGGCAGGATGTGTAGAGGATAGGAAGAGTACTTGAGGTTGCTGTTTCAGCATTGGATCAGGGGTTGTGTCTTGGTTCAACAGGAAGCAGAAGTCAATTGCATTGAGCTCGACTGAGGCTGAGTACATGGCAGGAAACATGGCTGCTTGTGAGGGTATGTGGTTGAGGAAGTTACTTTCAGGGTTGTTTGAGTATGAGCTATAGGCTATAGTAGTTCACTGTGACAATTAGAGTGGCATCAGGTTATCTGAAAAAATCCAGTGTTTCATGACCCCAACAAACACATAGACATTAGGTTCTACTTCTTGAGAGATTGTGTTAAGAGAGGAACCATCCGGTTGGAGTACATACAGACAGATGAGCAGGTGGAAGACATTTTCACCTAGGCACTTTGCAGACACAGTTTTGTAAAGTTTAGGGATAAGTTGGGGTTGCTACAAAATCCCTTAGTCGTTGAGAGAGAGTTTTAAACTAGTAGCAACAAGTAAGGTCTTCCTGCATGCATGTGTCCTTGCATGCAGAAGACTTAAAATAAGAATCCAATTGTATTTGATTATTTTTTCTAAGTTTACTTTGGAAAATAATTAAAGTGATCTAATTCTTAATTGACTTTATAAAGTGAAAGTGAGATTAGGGTTTTCGCTTTGCATAAAGTTATAAAAGAGAGATCAATTGGTGGAGAGGACACAGTTGCATTCCGACAGAGACAAAGGAAGAAGTGTGAGAGAGAGAATTTTGGCGAAGAAGACGGAGGAGCACTAACTCAGGAAGGCAACCCTAAATTGCAAAGGAGAGAGACAGGAGACTTTGGCGGAGGTACACTGTACAGTAGCAGCAACAGTAACACCATACATTAGCAGGGCCGTACAGACCGTACGGATCCGTACAACAGGCCATACGAATTCCATACAACCGTACAACATCAAGCTGCCTTGGGAACCGTGCCATCTCGCAGGTTTTTCTCAGTGATTTTTGGGTGTTTCGATTTTTCCATGTAGGGCATAATTTGATTTTCTGTTATTGTAAAAGCTCTGTATTCTCTTAATAAAAATATCCTCTCATACTGCTGCATTGGTTTTCCCATCTTGGGTTTTGTTTGAGGGTTTCTACCCAAAAAGATTGTGTTGTTTCTATTGATGTGATTGATGTTGTAAATGGTTCTCAGTTTTATATTCTGCTGCATACTGTAAAGAAGTTCATGTGTGGTTATTTCAGTTAAATGTAAATATACTGTTCCGGACATGTATAAAATTTAAGATAGAAAAATTTACAATTCAAGGAACTGGATCCATCTCCGTGCTTAATAGATTCAAGTTTAAGAGGGATCTATGCTAGTTGATTAAAAAGTAAAGGTGATTAGTCCTAAACTAGATTGTTGGCGTCCACATAAGTAATGGACAAAAAAGAGAAAATCTAGACTAGAAAAGTAGATGCGAGTAGTATTTAATTTAGAAAAATACTGTTCTGGACATGTACAAAATTTAAGATAGAAAAATTTACAATTCAAGGAACTGGATCCATCTCCGTGCTTAATAGATTCAAGTTTAAGAGGGATCTATGCTAGTTGATTAAAAAGTAAAGGTGATTAGTCCTAAACTAGATTGTTGGCGTCCACATAAGTAATGGACAAAAAAGAGAAAATCTAGACTAGAAAAGTAGATGTTTGTAGTATTTAATTTAGAATTTGAAAGAGCAGTAAGAAATTGCAAGTTAGATTCTCAAACAAAAGGAGATATTGTTGATTCACAAGCAAGTTTGAGAACTTCCAATGCCTGGCATCTACTAAGCCAGGGTTCGATTAGACTCAGAAATCTTCAGATCCAAGTTACGCCTCAGTTGCAATGAGGGTGTAGAGCTTGGATCCCTCTGTGAGTAAAGTAATTTTTATTACTTATTAGAATCCTAAGCTAGAATGTAGTCAAATTAATGAAGTGATGTCCATATAATTGAGGGATGGAGGGATTGATATACTATTTCTAATCTAGCTAATCTATGTTACTTGTGCTGAGAATGAACAAACTATGATGGGACTAGTGGCGAGAACCGATTTTTTTGGAAGTTACAGTGCCCCTTGGAATTTAAAGAATGCTTGCTGGTATATGATTTTTAGGACAACAAACAGGCTTACAACAAAGAAAAAAGAGGTCCAAAAAGGGAAGAAAATTTTCTGGAAGATGGGTAGTTTGATTGCCATTCTTCCTGGGACAAGGCTGCCAACTTATGGGTTCCTTGTGACTGTCCAAATATTCACTTTGTTGGAAAATATAACGAGCATAAATTATCAAAAAGTGCAAGGGAGGACTATTGTACAACGTGCAAGTGTCCTTTAGGATACCCAACTGCCCGCCTACAAATCTACATTTAGAAAGGTTCTTTAACAGTTTTTAGGGCAGATAGATCTAGCTTGTGAAATATTTTATGATTATGAAAGATCTATGGCATGCAATCTATGAAATGATTTTATTTTAGATGTAATAGATTTCAATAAACAAGTACATGAAATTATAAATTTCTTTTATGGTGGATGGTTGAAAGAAAGAGGAACTATCACTGAAGCAAATGGGCAGTGGAGTCAATAAGATCGAGGGCCTTGTTTATAATTATTATCATGAGACAACACCCTTTGGGGGTGTCCGAGAAGGTAATAACACACGTTAAATGCCCAAGCTTAAATGAATGAACTTGCATTGCATAAACACAGGTTACCTTCCAAATCAAAACATGAAACAATATGGGAACCACACATGAAGAGAAAGGATCCCAAGATGACCTCCAAATTGTTGAATATTATTCCAGATGTGCTCTCCAACAAGGAAAGTATACAAGAGAAGTGTTTCAATACAACTACCAACAAAGTAATGAGGGGGGGCGCACTTGCTTAAATAACCAAAGGAGGAAGGGAGGCAATCCTCAATGTGTCAAACCTCATGCCCTAAGCCATGCACCACTTCTAGGAGTAGACTAGAGGTTCATGTGCCACATGTAGAGTGAACCAGAATCTCATGGTCCACCTCTAAAGTGAACTAGGAGAGAGAGGGACACCATTGCAGTGAATTGGTGTTGAGTAGGTAACCTTGCCCCACCTCTAGAGTGAACTAGGTAAAAAAAGGAGTGAATTAGAGAAAACTCCACTCACATTCAACACCTCGTAAGTGAACTAGGAGATGGGAGAGTTCACCCCCCCTCACAAGGAATATTCCTTTTCACTTAACTCTTAAAATTTTAGGATTTTGTCTTCAGGGCACATAAATCACTAGAGAGGTGCACTTGGCTTCATGAGGGTGGCTAAAGGGGTTAATTAAGTGTTTGACACCCCCTTTCATCAAATAATTAAACTTTATGACATTTTAACTGCCCAAGGGATCTAAACTAACACCTAAAACATTGAAAACATGGTGACACTCGTAATGCATGGCAAAACGACTAATGGCTAAGAACTCCAACATATGTCATGTGTATTGGCTTTGGAGGAATGACTGAGTGAAAAGTCTTAGACAATTTAGATAACGAGGATCTTAATTTATCTAAGTAAAAAGGACACTCCACAACATTGTTTACAATTTTAGTATAAGTGTCATAGTTGGGCTAGCCCTTTTACACAAGTAATATAGATGTCATGTCATTTTACATTTATCCTGTTTTGAACATGGGAAAAAGAGATACAAAAGACGAAGAAGAAGAGGAAGAAGAAGAATGCCAAAGATAAGCCTTGGAACTGGAAGTCCTCATGTACTTTGTCATCTTTTGTCCTTGCAATCATCCTTATGCAAACTGAGTGGTAACAAGGCCCACACAGAGATATTGGTTATTATTAGACAGCACTGAGCCATGGAAGGCTTGCATATGACCCTAATCTGTGCGACCTCCTGGATGATCTTTCATTTGAGCTTGAGTTGAACTTTTACTTTGTGGTAGAATAATCTGGAAGCCACACACCTTGCTATTTTTGTGCTTGAGAGAGTTTGCTTTGCTTAGAGATAAGGCTGCTATTTTTTGCCTTATCCACTTTCATATTTTAATGCCTTGTCTATTCCTAAAGGATAACCCACCCACATTGTTATTTCAGAAGACTAAAATTATGGCTCTACATTAATTTTTATTTGATTTAGTTTTGGAATCCAAGTTATCTTTTAGGACATGTTCTTTAGTGAAGAAGCCTTTCTATGTTTGAGTTCATGTCTCTTATATTTAGAAATTTATCTCTTGATCTATTTTTAAGGGATTTACATGAGCCCTTTATTTGAATTATTATTGGAGTTTATTGTGTCTTGGATGTTCTACCTAGCCTGGGCTATTATGAGCCACATACTTCACCCATTCATGCGCCTTGACACCAGGGTATTCAAGGACATTCTATCCATTCCATGGTAGCTAAGTCGCATGAAACGTGGAAATGTGTACAAGTTTCAGAAACGAGAATGCTTGGAAACGTGACCCCCCAAAATGGGTATGTTAGGGGAAACACTATATATATATATATATATATATAACACATTATCTCACAATAAAATAAGAATGATAGGTTACTTTGTATGTAGGTTTATAAATGATTTAGAGGTTAACTTGTTTTCATTTTCCATAAACTAGGGTTTTTTAGACTTCCCATGGGTTCCAAGCTGCTCATGGGCCCTTGGGGGTTTCACAGAAGTTTCCAACTTCGAGTTTTCAGTATCGGTACATGGGCATTTTGGGAATCTCGTGCAACATAGCATGGTAGATATTTTCCAGAGCTATTATTGTAGGCAACTATTATTAATGAAAGAAATTTGCTATACCTGGAGATGTTTATTTTTATCCCTTCTCTTCCCCATTCTTTTCTTTCTTTTCCTCTTTATATTTTATGAAGCAAAGGGAAGATGGGTTCAATTTTTTTTTTAAACAAAAACGATTAGCATTTATATCAAGAAAACTTGTTGGGTTGTTCCAAGTAGCAAGAGTACAAAACACTGGCCAAATGGCCTAATTCGACTTGGTCCTTCCTACTTAATGAGAAGATCAAAACAAACACAACTATTTACTACAAATATTGGTATTATAGATGCTGTTATCAAGAAAAACTCTATCAAGCCTGCTATTTCTGAAATAGACTAGTTTGTCCAGTTATCACAAATCTTGTAGCTACTCGAAGCAATTATCCTATCCAAGATGGTAGAGAGGCTAATGTAGCTAAAGCTGTGACCTTCAAGAATCCTGCTCCCCAAAGATGAGGTTCGTTGTCATGCCAAGCTGGAAACTTGTTGCTTTAAGCCCTAAATGGCCAAGGGGAAGACCCTAGTCTAACCTTGTGGGAAAGAATAACTACATGATACTAAAACTAGATAAAATAATCGAATGTGGGATATTTTGAGACAGATCCTAAATTCAGAGATGATTCGAAATTAGGTTTAGGATCTAGGAGGAGAGGGCAGTAAGGAAAATGATATTAGAATTAAACATACCCTAGATTCTTAAGAGGGCTTGCTAAACGATACGACAATTAATACGAGTAAGACAACAAACATTTTGTGTAGAGATGGCTTCAGACCGTTAAGACAAATTTAGTTTGAAAAGGATTAGTGCTTTTGATGGCCAATGGAGTCTATGGTCACTTGATAGTTTTGATATTCCAGATAAAAAATAATGCCAATGATTTAGTGAAATTGGGCTCACTCATAAGTTGAGTCAATGGCACATTCACTTTTGGCTCAAGAGAGGACAAATCCAATTGATAAGGACAATCCTCAATTATTTCATTAGTGTTATCTTGATTATCCTGATCACATTGATCCTCAACAATATAATCATTACTTGATTGATCCTTTGAAAGTTTATCACTTGCTTCTCTCCATTCGTCTACTAACATTTGTTGAAACATTTCATATCCAGTGATGGATTTCGGAGCTAAATGGTCAAGCCATAACCAGGTGTCCCCTTCTAGAGATGCTCCAAGGGCTCTAATATAAACATCTTCATCAGTTGTATTTTTGTTACTAATGCATTGCACTTGTCATTATTTGTAATGTTCCCAAAAGTGACATGCATGCAAACCCTAAAAATGACATACATGCCATCCCAGCATTATTTTAATGATGCATGCACTATTTAAGTCTCCCTCCGCATGCATGCAAGTCAACGGCAAATTAGAAGATAAAGTGACACCCATGCAAGTCAACGGCAAATTAGAAGATAAAGTGACCTAATTAGGTCAAAGATTAGGGTTTTGCGCAGTTGAACTTTATAAATAGAGGAGAAAGCAAGA
>LPNX010094972.1:916619-957314 GCA_001517045.1 Pseudotsuga menziesii
TTTCAGTGGTATCAGGGCATAATCTTGGCCAGCTGTGGGCACATAGCAATTGAATAAAAGTGCGTGTTGATACATGCGTGTACATGCAAATGCATGTCAGTGATGTTGGTGAAGTGCATGTCAGAATAAAGTTTTTTCTCTGCCAGCTTGTGAGAACATGAGGACAATGAGAAGGATCTTGATTGGAAATGGGCAGAGGTTAGCAGTACTTCAATACTTGCCTCGATATGGGTGCACTAGCCATTTTTTTATATTTTATCATTAACTTGTAGTCTCATTTTTGTAAAAGTTTGAGGGTTGACTCTTAGAAATAAGACATCCTCACCTCATTTGTAAATTATGGACAAGGGTTCGAATTTTGTAATTCTAATTCTTTTATCTCTCTCTTGGTTTATTGGAGCATTTGAGCTAGTGCACACTTCTCTTGGGATATCTTTTTCTCTGGCATGAATAGTGAATGAAAGAATTTCTAGGGTTTGATTGTCACATGCTAAGTGGATAACTCATGCTGAAGGGTGACCTAAGGTGCTTTCCTTGCTCATTTCTTGATTAATATTGGGAACTTTGTCTTCTAACCCTAGTTTAACATCGTTCTTGAAGTGCTTTGGACTAAGGTAGGGTTTTCTTGCTACCGTTTTTTCTACTTGCATGAGGAGACCTTATCAAGGAACTTTCCACTGTTTTTTTGGGCCTTGGAATTCTCTATTTTCCTTAATTAGGTTTTTCTACCTGCCCCTAGATGGTTGCTAGCTCTTCCCTAGTTGCAAGTAGTGGAAACCATCTTAAGAGTAGGGACATTACCCTCGATCTCTCATGGCCCTAGGGTTGGAGACAAGAATCTAATACCCTCTCCTTAAACTATGCTCTTTTCATCAAATTTTACATTTCTTTATTTTATTTTATGCGTAAAAGTATTTTATAGCTGGAAAAAGCCCTAAAAATCTAAATAAATTCAAAAAATCCAAAAGTAGCTGTGAACTTGTTTTTTGGTCCACCCTAAAATTTTGCCCTAGGGTTTTAGGTACAAACCTTAGAAGGCATCCTCTTTTGAGGAAGTGCATTGGAATACGTGAAAACCTTGTAATTAGTGAATTAGATGTAAGATTGTGAATTGGTATTTTTGGTCTATCCTAAAATTTTGCCCTAGGGTTTTAGCCACAAACTCTAGAGGGCGTCCTCATTTGATGAAGTGCATTGGGATCCATAAAACCCTCATAAATTGAGAAATGGAGGGTGTTATGTATTTCTGGCTTATCCTCTAACTTTGCCTTAATCCAATTGTCCTCTTTCCCTTGAGGGCGAACTTTTTGGAGTACCTACTCTAGGAAGTGTGACATTGCCTTGAAAAATGTAAAATTGCCTCAAAAGGCGTGATTTTATTTGATGAAGTGAGTAACTTCATTTATATACGACTCTAGTGTCTAGACTTGATATTGTTTGATTCCATTAAGGCATTGTTCATAACTATAAGGGTTTCGTAGAAGGTATTTGTGTCTTGTTGGTGATTGCAGGTAGCTTTCACTGATTAGGGTCTTCCCTTAGGTTTTGGAGTTACCTGAAGTGCTAAGAGGTTAAACTGTGGTGACATTGGGATTAACTCTCTCTCTCTCTCTCAAGCTTATCCCTCACTAACTCTAAGTATACATTGCCTTAATTTGAAAAGGGCTTCTAGTTTGAGTGGTAACAGAGGGTATCTTGATGGCCCCTGGATTCCACATGTTTTAAGGTTTTCCCCCAAAGAATTTACTATGAACAACCAACCAACATAAGAAGCTTATTTTAGGAGGATTAATGGTATTCTAGATCTTTTTCAACATTTGAGACTGGGGTGGAGCACCAGCTTTGGCTACTAATGCCACATAGCCTTGTGACGCAGAGAAACATCCTTTGGGATCCCATCCCCTTTGGTCTTCCTTCCTTTTGTGCATAGGGGTCACTCCTAACAGAGGTTGCTTTAATTTTTCATATTTTCGTTACAGGTTTGGCGACAGGCCGAGGTCGATCCATCTAGCTGAGTTCCTCATTTCCCTTTCTTATTTATTAATGTCTTGGATTCTCCTATACCCTCTGGCACCAAGCCATTCCCTCAAGGCAGTCATCTCCGATTGGAGCAGAGTGATTATCAGTTGAAGATTTTATCTTGCCAACTCTAGATTTGCTTCCCATTTCTTGGAACCCAATATAGCTATTGTTGGAATATTTCCATGGCGCCTTACAAAGTTTCAAGATATGCATGAATGGGCCTTCTTTTAGCTGTCGATCGAGACATCTTAGGTCGTTCCCTCCCAGATATTTTTCTCAAAGAGCCTGCTGGGACTAGCCATTCCTGTTGTCTGAGATGCACTAGAGAATTTTTGCACAAAGTGCTAGATTTGTCAAAAAAGGATCTCTAACTTGGAGCCCGTTCGCATTTATAGGGCTCTTGACTATATTCCAACTAACTAGGTGGATTTCCTCTCTTTGTTTTTCCCTCCTTTTCGAAGGCATTTTCGAAGTGTTTGTTTAACTGATATAACAATCCCTTTGGTGCCAGGAGCATTGCACTTTGAAATATTGGCAAAGTAGATAGCACAACTTTTATTGAGACTAACTGTTCGAGCGGATTTAACTACGTTGTACGTGAATTATGGAGCTTCCCTTTGAATTTTGTGATTAAGGAGTACCATACTCTTGCCGAGGGAGAGGAGAAATAGATTGGGAGGCCTAAATACTTGAAGTTCTCCCAATTAGCTGAGGTTGGGATTTCAAGCTTTCTAGTGATGGCCTACACTATATACTGTGGCACATTCCAATTGTAAATATGACTCTTCAACTTGTTGATCTTTCCTTTGGATGCTTGCAGAAAAAGGAGAGAATAGATTCAATTTTGTGTGCCTTTATTAAGGACTTTTCTCCCATGAAAAGGCTGTCATCCGCAAATAGAGAGTGATTTTTTTCCTTTATTCTTGGTGTAATACTGATTACTGTGATATTTTTTTTTGTCTTTCTTCCTCCATCTTTTTGCTTAACACATCTGCTAGAATAATATATAGGAAAGGGGATAGCGAGAAACCTTGCCTTAAACCTCAGGTTAGTTGGAAGATGTCCGCAGGCCTTCTGTTAATCAGAGGGGCTGCCCAAGGGCTTCTTATACATGCTTTGATCTAGGTAACAAATTTCGAGTCGAAACCAAAACTTTGCATTGCTTTGTATAAGGACTCATGTTTCACTCTATCGAAAGCATTGGCCATGTCTATCTTGATCGCCATTCTCTCTTGTTTTCTTCTTTTGCTGGAATGTATGGCTTCTTGTACTAGGAGGACATTTTGAATTAGCTGTCTCTTCTCTACAAATCCCCCCTAATTTTCTAAGATGATTTTGGGGATTATTTTTTTGATTCTATTGGCAAGAATTTTTGTCATTATTTTGTAGGAAGAGTTGCAAAGGGACATTGGCTTGACTTGCGAAAGAGGAGGGGGACAACTATTTCAGAATGAGGGCAGGGAAGGATGTGCTTGTCCCCCCTCCAAGTTTTGGCTTAAACTGGGGTTGAACTATCATTTGCACAAGTAGTCCTAATGATAGGCCAAGAGGATTTGTAGAAGTGGATGGAAAACCCATCCAGACCAGGGTTTTTTTTTTGGTTCAGAATCCCATATGGCTTGAATAATTTCTTTTTCTAAGATTCACTTTGTCAATCCTGAGTTCTCTTCTAGGGAAACCAACTGAGGAATATGAGAAGGAAGCTCATCGAAGCTCTCCTTCCTAAGGACATCATCCTTTATGCGTGTACATGGGTTTGCAGTGGAGGAAGGCTTCTTGCTTGATCTTTTCAAAGTCGGGGACCATGTCTCCTTCTTCATTTTTTATTTCTGCAATATTGTTCCTATGTTTTCTTGCTCGCATCTACTTGTAGAAGTATGCTATATTCCTATCTCCTCCTTTAAGCTAGAGACTTTGTGACTTTAACCTCCAACATTCCTCTTCTTCCCTATATGCTTTACTTAGATTTGCGTGCAACCTTGTTTCAATGGCTAGTTGATCTTGGGTGATCTAACAACTTTCCATTTGCTCTAGTTTTTGTTGCTTCAACATTCTTTCTTGATTTGTGGCTGAACGCCGTTTTTGGATCACTCCTTGATAGCTCCTTTGGTGCAGCGGATTTTTTTTCCCAGGCATAGGAAGGAGAAACAAAGACTGGCTGAGCCCATGCAGTTTGCATTGTTTCTAGAAAGCTAGTTTAGAAGTTCAGATTTGGCTAAACCTAAAAGGAATTGGCCCCAAGTCTTTCCCTTTTTCGAAGGTGAGGGAAATGGGCTTATGACTAGAGATTCCATTATGGATTATTGTCGAGGTAATGACATAGTCAAGTAGGAGTATTGAGCTTTGGATGAGGTAGTGATTGAGGTGAGTCGCCACATGCTCGAGGCCTGTCCTTTTGTTTGACCAAGTATATTTTCCTTTGTGTGGCTTTACATCCATCAGGTCCCAATCGTGCACGAGGTCTTCAACCTTCTCTTTGAACGGATCCTTCAAAATAATCCCTTCCCTCTTTTTCGTCTCGTCTTAGGCTCATGTTCATATCTCCTGCTAAGATGAAATTTTGGATGGAGTGTTCTAACAGGGATCCTATAGTCTACCAACATTTTCGTTTTTTCTGAGTATGAAACTGGAACATAATTGTTTAGAATATTTACCTGGATTCCTGATTCTTAGTTGAGAAATTTTGTATGTCGCCAGTGCCTATTCGTAGATTGGTTTTATAAAATAAACTTGGATTCATACCGTAAGGTCATTATACCTATTGAGGTTCTTCTCGAATTAACTGTACTTGTGGAGTTGAATTTCCATGCTTTTTTCCCCTTGTCAAGGTTTTCCCTATCCTCAAGCTTTGTCTCCTTGATTAAGATGATGTCGGGCTCTTCCATTTTCACCAGATCTTTTAGGTCTTCTTGTTTTCCTTGGCTTCTCACCCCCTACGATTTGAGTAGACCATCTTCATTACTTAACAAATGCAAGGGTTGTAGACCACCCTGAGCCGCTCTCAAGGGTTTCAATTTTCCGCCGCCTTTTCGTTCTTCAACTCTTCCCATAACATTGTTTATTATGATTTGATTACCTAGGGTTTTTTCCCTTGCTGTTTCATCGTCTCTTACCTCTTTATTCGTTCTTTTGTCTTTCGTCGTGTTCCTTTCCACTTCCTACTCTTCCTCTTCTCGGGTAACTTGTGAGGACACCATTTCCTTGGTTTGTTCCCCTCTCGATCTGGATCCGTCGTTCCACTAGATATGGCAAATCATGGAGTGGGTTTTCTTTGAGGGCCCACATTTTCTGTCTGATGCAGGCCTTCCTATATTCCTAGGGTTTCATGTGACTCTTCATATTGTTCCTCTTTTAATTGAACAAGGGTTTCAAACGGATTTCTCGAAGAAACTTCCTTCAATTGAGGTTTGGCTTTGTTGGCCTTGAGCTTCCTTCATTAGTTTTGGGCTTTTCTTTGTGTTGTTTCTTGGTATTTGCTCCCTATTCCACTTGCTTCCATTGTGTTGTTGATTCTGGCTCTTTTGTTTCCGTTGGGAACTTTTTGCAGTATTTTGCGAAGTGCTCGTATTCGTGACATATCCTGCATGTGAACGACCACTGCTGATGGTCCAATTGTTGAATTTGAGACCAATTGTCCACAATTAACTTTACTGCTTCTGGTAAGCCTCCTTCCAAGTCAATTTCCACACAAATCTGAGCGCAGGAGTATTGGTCCTTCAACTTAGATATGCCAATAAATTTTCCCAGTGCGTTTCCTAGTGGTGATTTTACCGAGACAGGAATATCAGTCGGGATATCCGATGAGGGATCGAAGTCTGGGGACCATTTATTCAAATACAGACCCCTTGGACCCATAAAGTAGGGTCCTGTCTGAAAATGAGATTGCGATCTGATTGCTTTTCGAATTGAAAAATTAAAAATCTCTTACATAGAGTAGGATGCAACCTTAGCAGAGAGGAGACGCAACTAGTTTTTATTAATCCAAACGTCCATGGACTTCGGTGAAGGCAAGAGACCCATAAACTTGCCAACTAATGCTCTTTATGCCATTGTGAGCACGACTCTCGTTGGCGTTGTCGGGGTAGGGCCACTTTGGGGATCTTCACCATCCTCTTCACAAATTTTGACTGGTTTGCTTTGGATGATTTCTTCCCTTGAGCCTCGACCAGTTTCTTGAACACTTAGATCTCTGGGGGAGAGGAAGAGATGCCTCCCAACTTCATTGCTGCGGTTAATTGCGATTAAGGCTTTTGGAATTAGGGTTTGCATAGAGCTCCTCTCGTACACACAACAATGCTGTATAAAATTCCTTTCCATGGGTTCAATTTTTCTTTCTAGAGAGATTGAGATTGGTTGTTGGCATGGAGTACCTTTGGTGAAGAGTTGCTTTTATGGGTCGTGACTCGAATTGTCCCATTCAATAGAGGTTCTTTGTACCTTGGAGTGTTTCTATCCGAACCTGTTAGAACTTTGTTCATGCTACAATTTTTGATAATAAAGATGACTTTTTATTTGTGACTATGAATAGGTTTTTAATGTATTAGCTTTGTATTTTCTTAGGCTTTCATGTGTTATTGATTTGATCTTGACAGGGTTTGAGTGAATAGGCTTCAAATTATCTTCCACTCAATCACTTTCTTTCTTCTTTTCTTTGACTCCATAAAATGCGCTGGCTTACTGAATTAAAGTTCTTGATTGTGCATGCAAAATGAATTTTCACATCCAACATTCAATACCTTACTTCTTAGGCTTATTAATAATTATTGTTACAAAACATGATCACATAGCAATGACAATCAAACAAGATGCAAATATTAAAACATGAACACATTACAAGAGAGACACCAATATAACGTGGTTCACCTGAGATGGGGTACGTCGACACAGAAATTGCCAGTCTTTTTATTATTATACCTTTTGTTGCCGCCTAATTCGCACCTCGGGTCACGTGGCATAAATCTTCAAGCCACTGGGTGCAGCCTTGGGGGCAAGCAAGAGTCAAGTGCTATCACTTGATCTTGACTCCTCCGTCTAGGCTCTCTCCTAGCGAAGGCAAGGGGGTGGGTCCCTAGTAAAACAAATCTAAGGTTGTTTTAATCTCTATGAAAGTAAAACAACTATTCTAGGAGATGATGACAATAAATACCGAAACTAAGATGAACTGCAAATGATTTAAATAACTAGGATATAAAATAACATTCCATATAACACATTGCTTAATTTAAGCATCAAACATAAATAAGAATGCTAGTTAGACCAGTGCTAATGGAGTGCTCGTGTAGAGGGGTTGCTAGTGAAGTCTCGAGAAGTATTGTAGTTGTCTCGGTTGGTCAGTTTTTGAATTGTTAGAGGAGTAGTTAGGGAGTGGGTAAATTCTTGGTCAATTTTATTAGAAATGTGGTAATGATCTTATTATTACGAGGGAAATGGTATTCCAGATATACCTAGGGGGTACCAGGAATATGTCCGGACTTATCAAGGAGTGGCTCTCACAGTGACATGTGGGCTAGATGGAGTTGTGGGGTTGTGTTCAACATTACACCAAATGAGGCTATAGCCTAATGGTGCCCCATGGTCACTTTCTAGTGGTTCGTTTCACTTGCAGAATTTTCCCACAACTTGGTAAGATCGAAAGAAGTGTCGGATTTTCACTTCTAGGGATTAATTGAAGTGTTGAACTAATTACTAGTCACTTCAATCTCTTTCTGATTGTCCCACCGTTCCAGCCAAAGGCTTGTAGTGGTCACAAGAGCATACGAGAATTGAAGCCTTGTAAATTTTAAGTGTTTTAGGACTACAAGTGAGTTTTTTAAATCACAGTGCCAATACTCTTGTTATTGAGAACTCAAACGGATTGGTAAATTTTACTTAGGAAATTAAAAGAAATTACACAAAAAAAATAAAAAAAAAACTGAAAAAAAAGTGCAAATCCCCTTTGGGGGGATGGGGTGTGGGCACTTGGCTGCCCACTTGCCTCTCTTTTTTATAGTAGTTACAATAAAGAAATACTGATGTTCCTTTGTAGAATAGGAGACACAAGTTTAGAAGCATGCAGAAGCTTTAAAAGATTGATGAAAGGCACATAAGCAAAAGGGAGTTCCAAATGACTTGATTCTTCGAAATTTGGGAAGAACTTCCTTCTACCTGTTCATAAAAATGCAGAAATCAATGACTAAAGATGACACTAAGATGCCAAATAATACTTTAAAATCATAAAAATTTAACTAGTCTTAAATACCGAAAGATAGACTTTGTGTTAAATTTTAAAACTAGATGCAAAAGATGGATGTATAATGAAATGTTTTGAAACTTAAAACGCTTTAGATCTTATCTTCTAAGAACTTATACTAAAGAGTATTCCTAAGGTCTGATTTAAATCTTTCAAAATACTTCGTAATTAGTACAAGTAAAGAAACAAGAAATAATGTGAATTTAAATGAGAAGACAGTAAGAAAAGCCCCGATTCAAGAAACTTGATTGGGATCTCTTCAAATAAGTGTAGAGGTGTGATGGAATCGAACAAGAACCAACACTCCATTATGCTAGATGTCCCTGTGCAGTTTAAACAATGACTACACCAAAGCATTATATCCGGGAGTATCTATGCAAAAGGTTAGAAATCATGCATAAAAAGAAGTAAAGCATACACTTCTAAGATCTATCCACATAAATAACTCAGAGAAATAGAATAAGAAAATACTTATTTATCCTCTTCTACCAATTATCATTAATCCTTCAAAGACCGGTTAAAATAACAAAGCATGTAACAAGAAACTAATATAGTTATACCTCATGTAGCACAAGAAATCACCACACACTGATGCCCGACACAAGTATGCCTCCAAATCCTTTTGATTTCATTCAATAAACTCAATAAATGATTACAAGATACAGGAGCATAAGTTCCATACAATTTTCTTCTCCCTATATTGAAGAGAGAGTGACTGCTTAAATAGAAAAATCGACAAGAGAGGGGGGGGGGGGGGTGGCGCATCTCCTCAAGGATGCGCTAGCTCCAAGTGAGTTGGCTATGGGTTGGATAGGGGTTGGAACTGGATCTCAAAAGAAGCAACATCATGTGACTGAGATGGTGGTTGCCCAAACTCAAAGTTGTTTCCAAAAAACCAAGCCTTTCCAACTATGCCTACGCCCCTCATGGAGACTTGCGCCCTCTCTTTGATGAGGAAAATTCCAAACTCCAAAAGCTCACTGAAACGACAACATCTGACTTGTCCCCCTTGCCCGAGTACTTGCCAAATTAATTTGCCAAGTCATAAAATTCACTTTTGGCAATTATCATTTATTTTTTTAATTGCCGATTTTTTTAAATATTTCATTTTTTTGGGTCTTTTTGGGGTTTTCAAGTAATTAATAATTTTGGGCTTTAATAATTTCTTGAAAACTTAGGGAAGTTGGTCTAGGGGTTAAGTGGGTGCCCCAAGTTAGAAAATGAGCACCCCCATGGCAAAAACAATCTTGTAGCCACACTTGTATGATTTTTTACATTTTTACAATTAACTTATTAAAATTAAGCCTGTAAAAACGGAAAAAATATTTTTTCCTGAAATTAAAAAAAATGTATGAGGGACTTGGGACATGTTCATAATGACTCCAAATAATGATTAACATGGTAATATACATCGACACATAGGTTTTAATAACCTCCTAAGGCTTAATTACTAAGGCAATTATTCCAGCTTCGGAGGTTTGGGTGAAAACTAGAAAATTATTTATTGCTTAAAAACAATAAATAATTAACAAGAAAAAAACACCCTGGAATAATGCATTATTGACTAAGTCCTAGGAAACCAAACCTTTTACATAATATCATCATGCTAACTCATTTTATTACAATTTCCCATGGGGTATGAGCATGTTAAAAAAAATTAGAAAAGGGCCTAGGAAGGCCTGCAAGGACTTCTGAACTTGAAGTTTGAACAAGTTATTGTTCATCTTTGGCGGCTTGTTTAGAAATCCAACTTAGTGCAGCTTAGTTGGTGACATCTGGCTCCAACTGTGGGACGTGTAATTGGTTTGAACTTCGTAAAAATTGATCATACAAGAAACCTTGAATCTCTGGTTCCTGCACAAAACTAAGATAAGTCAGTCACATGTATATATAACCAAATGAAATAACAAGTTGCTATTTATAATACAAAGTAATGTACAACAAAAGAATTTTTATATAAATAATCAATTATACAAAAATAAAAATTAAGCTAGGAAATAAGATGCAGAGGAAGGGTTAGAAATCCTTGATACAGAGATGCCCCATGGGCATCAGATGTTGTCACTGAAGAATAGCTTTAGAAGCTGTCCGTTCACTGGCATAGTCTGCTTTTCACCATCCATGTCTCTTAAATGAAATGAATTAACACCAACTATGTCATGAATGATGTAGGGACCCATCCATAAACTATCGAACTTTCCATGTTTGCGTCTCATAGTAACACTGTATCCCCTTTCTGAAAAGTTCTAGGCCTAGATGACTTGTCAAAAATTCTTTTAACTTTATCCTGACTTCTGATATTTTGATCAACTGACCTTCTCTTGATTTCATCCAACTCTACCAACTCATGGATTCTGCTCTGATACTCATCCTGGTTTGATCTTGAATCTTGTAGAACATGATACATCGGTAACTTAAGATGAATCGGTAAAGTCACATTCGTGCCGTAGACTAATTCAAAAGAAGTCTTTCCCGTTGCACTTTTTTTGGTGATTCTATTTGCCCAAAGTGCAAATTTGATTTTACTATCCCAAGACTTCTTATTATCCCCAATAATCTTTTTAACGATGGTCATCAAGTTTTTGTTGCTTGATTCAACAAGACCATTTCCCTGGGGATAGCAATTCGAGGAATGGGATAGGATAATACCATACTTTAAACAAAATGATGACATGGATACTGAGTTGAAAGCTTTGGCATTATCGATGGTTATCTTAGCTGGCACCCCAAATTTAGTAATGATTTTATTTTCAAGGAAATCCATTACTACCTTCTTGGTTGTTGCTTTAGTAGGTATGGCCTCTACCCACTTGGTAAAATAATTGGTTGCGGTCAAAATCCAAGTATAACCATAACTTGAATTATCCTTAAACTTTCCATTGAAATCAAGACCCAATTGCTGAAAAGGGGCTTGGACCACTACTGGTTTTAGAGGTAGTGCGACAAGTTTCTGTTTTCTTGTGAATAGTTGACATTTCTGGCAATTCCTAACAGACTTGTGCACATCAGTGAATAAGGTGGGCCAATAGTATCCCGCTCTAAGAATTTTGTGGGCTGTAGGTTTAGCTGCAAAGTGATCGCCACAAAATCTCGAGTGGAATTATTCTAAGAGTTTTTTAGACTCTTCTGCATCTACACACCTAAGTATGAGACCATTTAAGTTTTTCCAACCCAAACCATCTTGAGTAAGACAATACTTAGTGGCTTGCAATCTTAACGACCTTCTTTTGTGGCTGACAAGATGTTTAGGACAAGTCAGGTTGAGGAGATAGAAAACTTAATTTGAATACCACTGTTGCTGTTGAAGACGCTGAAGCTTTGTTGAACTCGTTGAGGCCGATGAACTGTTCTGACAAATCATACCTAAGGCCTGCTCATTTCCCTCTGTCATCATTTTAGCAAGACATTGACCCTTGATCAATTTAGTGGGTTTAATCTCTAAGTCATATTTTTGGATCTTTGATACCCACTTTCCTCTTATACAAGGCAATCTTGTTGGGATAAAATGTCTTTTATTGCTGAATGGGGCACATAACTAACTACTTTAGAGTACCCAACATAAGTTCTGAAGTGTTTTAAAGACTTAACAAGGGCATAGGCCTGTTTTTCCAATATAGTGTACTTTAGCTCTGAATTCTGTAAGGACCTACTCATAAAAGCAATTGGTTGTTCCTGACCCTCTTTGTTCTTTTGCAACAAAACTTCAACAATTGTATCTTCTGAGGCAAAGGAAAATATTTGCAAATCTTTGGAATAATCCGGGCTAGTTAAGACTGGGGACCTTGCTATACAATGTTTGATGCTTAGAAAGGCTTATTTTCCTTCATTATCCCATTCAAACTTAGCATCTATTTTTAGTAACTTCTACATGGGTTTCATTAACTCAGCTAAGTTTGGGATGAACCTTCTTTGAAATTGATTTGGCCATTAAAGGACTGTAAAGATTTCTTGCTATGGGGAAAATGAACTTTCTTTCTGGCTTTAACTCTTTCAGGGTCTATTTTCACACCATCTTTGGAAATAATGTGACCAAGCAACTTGCCTTCATCTATACTTAAAACTGATTTGACAGGGTTCAAAGAAATGCCAAACTTTTTGCATCTTTTAAAAACCTTCGTGAGATGACCTATATGATCTGATCGTTCTTTTGAAAACACCGTAAGGTCATCTTGATAGGTTTCAATTATTTTCCCAATTAACTCATTGAAAGGATAATCCGTAGTTCTTTGGAATGTTGCACTCGCATTTAGAAGACCAAAGGGCATCCTTAAATACTCAAACGTTCCCCAAGGTGAAGTAAAAGTTGTCTTATGTCGATCTTGTTTCTTAACAAGGACTTGTTATACCCAGAGAGTCCATCAAGCATAGACATCATACTTGACCTCGTTGCCCTTTGCAAAAGGGCTTCCATATCTGGCAAACGATGGTTATCTTTTATTCATGAGATGTTCCTAACAATGACCAAGTTAGAATACCATGATGAATGTCTTGTTGGTGCAATGATCCTTGCTGCCAACATTTTCTGTAACTCCTGTTGGACCATAGGAGCTAACTTGGGATTCTTCCTCCTGAAAACTGACTTGAAAGTCTGAAAAATCTTTCAAGTTATTGATGAAGTTTATTATCTGCTTGTCATCTTTAAACACTTGCCAATGATTGAGGTTCTCTGGGATGGAGGGCCTAAAATTTATTTCAAATTTTTCATTTCCTTTTATCAACTCTTCAGTGAATTCTAAAGTGGAAGCTACCACTGCTAGTTTGTCTGCCTCACTATTTTTGTAATATCCCAAATACTGATATTCTACTGATACTGTGTATAATGCTAACTCGTACACTCAATCTTGTGCAAAAATATGGAATAACTATGCATGCAAACTTGCCATGCAAAAATACCCTAAAATATAGCTAAATTAGGGCTAGGGTTTGCAGAAAGGAATTTAATACTTACCACAGACAACTCGCCTGATAATACTCCTGAGATAGGTTGCATGCATATAGTGTCAAATAGGTGAAGTATCAGTGCTACCTTCTTGCTATGGACGCCCAACTGCACATGTGTGCACCCCTCAGATTGAAGGTGATGTTTGTGACTTGACCTCGTTGCCCTTTGCAAAAGGGCTTCCATATCTGGCAAACGATGGTTATCTTTTATTCATGAGATGTTCCTAACAATGACCAAGTTAGAATACCATGATGAATGTCTTGTTGGTGCAATGATCCTTGCTGCCAACATTTTCTGTAACTCCTGTTGGACCATAGGAGCTAACTTGGGGTTTATTCTCCTAAGCTTTTGTCGAAAGGGCTTGGAATCTGGCCTCAATGGAATCGTGTGCTGAAAAACATCGTCTTGATAAGCTTTTAATTCATCATATGTAAAAGCAAACACATCTCTAAACTCTTCACCAACTCTACCAAGTTCTTTCTCTCTTTCTCAGAAGTTCCTTTTCCAATTTTTTATTTATCTTGGCTCTTCTTCAGTGCCAATGTTTATTTCTATGTGATCCTCCAGTTTCTTGGTTTCTTTCTTTTTACACCTATCCTGCCTATCAAAAGTTGTTTCCCATTCTACCACCTTCTTGGGGACAGGATTACTAGGCTGATCATTTTCCCCTTTGTAGGATTCTTCCTCCTGAAAACTGACTTGAAAGTCTGAAAAATCTTTCAAGTTATTGATGAAGTTTATTATCTGCTTGTCATCTTTAAACACTTGCCAATGATTGAGGTTCTCTGGGATGGAGGGCCTAAAATTTATTTCAAATTTCTCATTTCCTTTTATCAACTCTTCAGTGAATTCTAAAGTGGAAGCTACCACTGCTAGTTTGTCTGCCTCACTATTTTTGTAATATCCCAAATACTGATATTCTACTGATACTGTGTATAATGCTAACTCGTACACTCAATCTTGTGCAAAAATATGGAATAACTATGCATGCAAACTTGCCATGCAAAAATACCCTAAAATATAGCTAAATTAGGGCTAGGGTTTGCAGAAAGGAATTTAATACTTACCACAGACAACTCGCCTGATAATACTCCTGAGATAGGTTGCATGCATATAGTGTCGAATAGGTGAAGTATCAGTGCTACCTTCTTGCTATGGACGCCCAACTGCACATGTGTGCACCCCTCAGACTGAAGGTGATGTTTTTGATGGAGGAGTGACCTGTTGGTGCTGAGATTTTGCCGGGATGTAGATCTGCCCGTGCTGGAGAGAATGAACCGGAGCATGCAAGGATTTTGACCTCTCCAAGAGCCTTAGCGAATTGGTTTGCCAGTCTGGTGCTTACTCCCCCCAACCTCTCGGATTTTCTGACAACTGCTCCAGATGAGCAAATTGATGGATGATAGTCACTATATTCCGTAGGATAGGCCTGTTGAGAAAGAGGAACCTGACATGCGGAGGAAAGACTGGGTATTATGGTCCCAACGAATCCTTATGTGGTTTCCTAGCTATTTCTAGCTGTAAACATGGATCTGCCAATAATCCTTTCGAGTGTGTTGGATCCCTGGATACTGATGTATATGATGAATGCTGTGGATAAACCTGGATGATCTATCCCAAAAAGAGACTAGGGAAGTTATCTCACTACCAAACCCTCGTTAGCTGAAGAGACCGTTTTCAACCCCAACTACCGCGGCTGCACTCTATGCTGCTGCTCAGAACTCCAAATCAATAAACAATAATAATAGATAATCCCTTTAGTCCAAATAACCCTCTTAAATAGAGTCTCATGTGCTTTTAGGGTTTGCATGTCACTTTTAGGGTTTATGCTTCACTTTTGCATGCATGCAATTCTAATTTGATGTTCACTTTTAAGCCTAAAGAAATAAGGCTTATTTTATCCGACTGATGACTTTAACACTGAATGAATGTCTTGATCTGCTGTAAGTATCAAATGCCCTCAGTGAATTCCCTCTCATGCAGTACCCGCTCGAACCTATGGGAATTAAGTAGGTTAGCAGGTGTTTTTGGTGCTTTAATTAGAGGGGGACATTACAGTCCTCCCCGCTTGAGATTGCTTGTCCTCAAGCAATTGCAAACTGGGATGCTGCAACACTTGCTCTCCCGGCCATGTGGCATCCTCTGTAGGTAATTCTCTCCATTTTACCAAATACTCTCGAATCACCTTGTTTCAGAGCTGCTTTTCTCGCACTTGTAGGATTCTCTCTGGAATCAGTACCAGCAGCCCTTCATCATCTAAGGGAGGCAACTCAGTGGATGGAGCAATGTGTTGTCCTAATGTTTTCTTGAGATTGGACACATGAAACACATTGTGAATCTTGCTTTCCTCCGGGAGTTCTAGCTCATAAGCCACCTCTCCAACCTTCCAAACTACCTTGTAAGGACCATAGAAGCGAGGTTTAAGTTTTTCCGCTCCTTTCTTCTTGAGGGAAGATTGCCTGTATGGTTGTAGCCGTAAATATACCAGATCTCCTACCTCAAAACTCCTCTCAATCTTGTGTCTGTCTACGTATAATTTCTGTTGATTTAGTGCTGCCTATAAGTTCTCCCTCAGGACCTTAAGAATATTCTGACTGTGCTATACCCAATCTTTTGCCTTGGGTGCTCTGCTGTCTCCAAAATCTAAATTTGTGAAGCTCAGTGTCTCATAGCCATATAGTGCTTTAAAAGGTGTCATTCGGATAGACATATGGTAGGTAGTATTGTAGCAGTATTCCCCTAAGTGTAGCCATTTAATCCATGTCCTCTGTTGGCCTGCTACATAATTGCGCAGATACCCTTCAACCCGCTTGTTGACAATCTCTGTTTGCCCGTCGCTTTGCGGATGATAACTCATACTTGTAGCGAATTTCGTCCCTACAACCCTGAATAACTCTTGCCAAAAGGCACTGGTGAATTTACTGTACCGATCATTGACAATGGTTTTGGGTAGCCCATGTAGTTTGAATACCTCTCTGAAAAATAACTCGACCACCTGTGTTGGGGAATAATCGGAAGAGATAGCAAAGAAGTGAGCAAATTTGGTCAACCGATCTAGCACTACATATAAGCAGTCTCGTCCCTGTACCTTGCATAACCCTGTAATTAAGTCCATTGAGATGCTTTCCCACTTTTGCTCCGAAATTGGTAGTGGCTGAAGTAACCTTGTCGGATGAGTGTGTTCGATCTTGTTTTGTTGGCAGATGCTGCATTCCCGTATGTGCTGCATTACTTCCCCTTTGAGGCCCTTCCACGAGAGCCTCTCTCGGATCTGCCTGTAGGTTTTCAAGAAACCTTGATGTCCTAATAGTGGTGAGTCATGTGATGCTTGTATGATCTTCTTTTTTAATTCTGATTTTGGGACGAGGTATATCCTGCCCTTGTAATAGATGATGTCATCAATAATTCTGTACCTGTCATCTTGAATCTGCCCATCCAATAACTCACAAGCAAATTTGTTTTTGGAGTACTCTACTAAGAGAAGAGACCTCCAATCTGTGGATATACTCATGAGAGATAATGAAGCGCTTCATCTGGATAATGCATCGGCTACTACATTGTTCTTGCCCTTCACATACTCTATCTGGAAATTATAGGGCCGCACCTTGCTAACCCATTTCTGTTGGTGCTCATTTAACTCCTTCTGCTCCACGAAGTACTCGAGGTTGTTATGATCTGTCTTGATTTTGAATTTGTTTCCCATCAAGTAGTGTTTGAATTTAGCGAGGGCATGTAAGATTGTTAGCATCTCTTTGTCATATATGGAGTAGTGGTGCACATAGTCTTTCAGTTTCCTGCTCTCAAATGCAACCGGGTGATGGTTTTGCATCAATACTGCCCCTAGTCCTTCCCTTGAAGCATCACATTCCACTATGAATGGCTGTGAGAAGTCTGGTAGTGCCAAAACAGGGCAAGAACTCATGATGGCTTACATTTCTTTAAAGGTTTTATGTGCCGAATCTGTCAATGTGAATGCCCCCTTCTTTGTGAGATCGGTGAGTGGTGCAGCGAATTGAGAATATCCCTTAACATACCTCCGATAATATGTTGAAAGGCCTAAGAAGCCCTTCAGTTCAATGACTGTCTTCGGCGTGGGCGAATCCCTGATAGCCCTAATTTTCTCCATATGAACTTGTATCCCTTCTGCACTGATTATGTGCCCTAGATACAACATCTCTTTCATGCCAAATTCACACTTAGACATCTTTGTGTAAAGCGAGTTTTCTTCGAGGATTCTCAAGACCTCATCTAAGTGTTTCAGATGTTCCTCCCAAGTTTTGCTGTAAATTAAAATATCATCAAAGAATACTAGCAAATACTTACGTAACTGAGCCCTGAAAGTGTGGTTCATGGACGATTGGAAAGTGGCTGGAGCATTGGTGAGTCCAAAAGGCATGACCAAGAACTCGTAGTGACCATAATGGCAATGAAAAGCTGTTTTGGAAATGTCTTGATCTCTTACTCGGATCTGATGGTACCTCGAGCGAAGATCAATCTTTGAAAAGCATTTGGCACCGCGCAGCTCGTCCGTTAGTTCATCAATCCTGAGAATGGGATACCTGTTTTTGATGGTCTTTTTGTTGAGTGCTCTGTAATCAATGCACATTCGCAATGTGCCATCCTTCTTTTTAACTAAGACCACTGATGATGCAAAGGGACTAGAACTGGGCTGGATATATATCCTAGTTCTAGTAATTCCTTGATCGTCTTCTTGATCTCATCCTTGTATCTTTTGGGATTCTTGTAAGGAGTGGTGATGACTGCCTGTGTCCCCTCCTCTAACTCAATGATATGCTCAAATCCCCCATCTGGTGGTCTTCTTGCTAGAAGATCCTGAAATACCTTCTCATGCTTTTGCAAGAAGGCCTGAATATCCACTGGGTGCTGGGTGTTGTTCTCTGGAGGTTTCCTAAAGGTGACTAGACATTCTGTTGACCATTATATGTCACCCTGCCTGAGCACGACCTCCATTCTCTGTGAGGATATTGGTTTTGGGGGATAAGTATTCATGCCCTCAAAACTTCCTGTTTCCCATCCGTTCCCTGGAATTCCATTTCTATCGCCCTGTAATCTGTAGTAAATTTTCCTATTGAATAAAGCCATTGGACGCCTAATACTACATTCGTATCAGCCACATTCACTACATAAAATGGGTCTGTCATATGGTAGTTGCTTAATGTGACATTCAGTTTAGGAATTCAAAAGTTGCACTCCATGTTGGTGTTTCCTGCAACTACTACAGTGAATCCCTCAAAGTTCTCTGTCAGAATGCCTCGCTTAGCCACCCATGCTGTATCAATGAAATTGTGGTTTGCTCCCCCATCAATCAATACTCCTACTTTGTGGCCCTGTACTACTCCCTTGACTCTGAGAGTATGAAACCTAGGTACTCCGGATAATGTAGTAATAACTTCCTCCGGTGTGTCCCCTTGGAGTGACTCCTTCTCTGCTGCCCACAATTCCTCTGTTGTTTCCTACTCATAGTCCTCCCCTTCACTGTTTGAATATACCTCTATGTAGTGGGATTTGGTCGTTCTTGAGCACTGGTGTTGTGGAACCCACGATTCCTGACAAGTAAAACACAACTTCTTCTGTCGCAAGTCTTTTCTTGTGTCCTCGTCTAAGCAAATTTTCTTCGGTATGTCTTGTCGGAAAGGTTTCCTATCTTTGTCTCTAATTGAAAGTTGGTCTGGAGTGGAAACCTGTTCTTCGGAACTGAGTCTTGGAGATCCCTGGCTCGACTGATTGCATCTTGTAGAGTGGAGGGTTTGTAGGCTTTCACCCACCCCCGTAGTGGTTCTGTCAAGGCCTCAGTAAACAACAGTAAACAACATAATCAGCCTGTTCTCCGACACATCTGTCACCATAACAGCTACCCTCTAGAACTCAGAGATGAAGTCCTCAACACTACCTGTCTACTTGAGTTGAGCCAACTCTCGGAAGTGTATCTCTGGGTCCTTCCTGTCAAACCGCTCCATGAGCTTCTATGTGAACTCACTGTAGGAACTGATGGTATTGTGACCCAATGTTACTTGTCCGTGGTACCACCATTCATGAGCCTCTCTATCTAGGTGGAGTGTAGCCAATTTAGTGGCATCTGTCGCTGTCATGGGGTTGACTTGGAAATAAGTATCCAAGTTTGGAACCCATATTTTTGCTGAATCTCCGCGAGCCCCATCAAAGTTTAGGATGGTCAACCTACCCAAGGTTTTCTGCAACTCGTAATTATGATTAAATCCCCTGTTGAAATTCCTCGGTTTGTTCCTAGTCTTCATGTTGCAGAAATCTTAAAAGGACATGGTTGCATGAAACTCATCCCCTAAGTCCCTGTATTCCTGTAAATAGGCTCCAAATGGTTCACTAGGCTCTATTGGCATGACTGGTCCTGCTACTGCATCTGTCAGGAAGTGAGGCATAGTAGGCCTACTGGAAGGTCTGTTATATATGTGTGGTGTGTTTTGCATATTGGTGTATGCATGCTTCCCACTACTGCTTGTAGACCCTCTATCTACTGGTAAGAGAGATATACTGCTATTACCTGGTTCTGGTTTCGTTGACAATCTGCTTATTGCATGCAGTACGTCCTTTTGCCCTTTGGCCAGGTCTTGCAATGCGTTTACTAAGCTGTGAAACTCCATCTTATCCTCATCTTCTCCTGTCCCTTTTCCCCTGTCAGAGTGTATACCTGTTGGGTCCATGTCTGAGTTGGTATCTTCTAGTTGGATATCCTCAAATTTCTTTGTGTACCTACTCTTTCTTCTCCTATTGGTTACAAAGGTGTCTTCTTCTGTATTCATTTACTTCTCATGTTCAAGCCCATAGTTGGCAAGGAACATGTTTTGATACCACTGTAATATCCCAAATACTGATATTCTACTGATACTGCGTATAATGCTAACTCGTACACTCAATCTTGTGCAAAAATACGGAATAACTGTGCATGCAAACTTGCCATGCAAAAATACCCTAAAATATAGCTGAATTAGGGCTAGGGTTTGTAGAAAGGAATTTAAGACTTAACACTGATAACTTGACTGATAATACTCTTGAGATAGGTTGCATGCATAAAGTGCCGAATATGCGAAGTATCAGTGCTACCTTCCTGCTGTCGACGTCCAATTGCATACGTGTGCACCCCTCAGACTGAAGGTGTTGTTTTTGATGGAGGAGTGACCCGTTGGTGCTGAGATTTTGTCGAGATGTAGATCTGCCCGTGCCAAAGAGAATGATCGAAGCATGCAAGGATTCTGACCTCTCCAATAGTCCTAGCGAATTGGTTTACCAGTTTGTTGTTCACGCCCCCCAACCTCTTGGATTTGCTGATAACTGCTCCTGATGAGCAAACTGATGGCTGATAGTCACTATATGCCATAGGATAGGCTTGCCAAGGAAAAAGAAGCTGACATGTGGAGGAAAGACTGGGTATTATGGCCCCAACGAATCCTTATGTGGTTTCCCAGCTGTAAACGTGGATTTGCCAATAGTTCTTCTGAGTCTGTTGGATCCCTGGATACTGATGTATATGATGAATGCTATGGATAAACCTGGATGATCTATCCAAAAAAGAGACTAGGGCATATATCTCACTGTAGAACCCTCGTTAGCTGAAGACACCGTCTTCAAACGCAACTGCCGTGGCTACACTCAGTGCTGCTGCTTAGAACTCCAAATCAATTAACAATAATAATAGATAATCCCTTTAGTCCAAATAACCCTCTTAAATAGAGTCTCATGCGCTTTTAGGGTTTGCATGCCACTTTTAGGGTTTATGCTTCACTTTTGCATGCATGCAATTCTAATTTGATGTTGAGTTTTAAGCCTAAAGAAATAAGGCTTCTTTTATCCGACTGATGACTTTAACATTGAATGAATGTCTTGATCTGCTCTAAGTATCAAATGCCCTCAGTCAATTCCCTCTCATGCAGTACCCGCTTGAACCTATGGGAATTAAGTAGGTTAGCGGGTGTTTTGGGTGCTTTAATTAGAGGGGGACATTACAGTTTTCTAAATGAGGCACTGCCATGAGGTCTAAAGCACTGAAATATTCCATGGTGTCCCACAAAACATTCCTTTACTTTTTTAGTCTTCCACACTTACATGCAAATAAAAATTTTACTTGGGAAACAATCAAGTCTGAATCACCCTTGATACTTAGCACCTTAATACCCATGTCCTTTGCAATCTCAAGCCCGCGCAAAAGTGCTTCATACTTGGCCACATTATTAGATGCATCGAACTCAAGTCTATAAGCAAAGCTAAACTTCTGGTTTGATGGTGAAGTTAAGACAATCCCTGCCCCTTTTCTTGACTTGGAAAAAGCTCCATCAAAAGTCATCCTCCATAGTTCATCAATTTCTTCATTCTTGGCTTTCTCCCTGATAGGTATAAGGTAATTTGCATAGATGACATGGTTTCCAAAACCATGGGCCTGTAAATCACCCTCCTACGACTATAGTGGGGGGCAAGCCCCCCCACATCCCCCTGAAATAACATATTTGAATCAGGAATATCAGGCTCCACAACCAACAATTAAAGCATGCTTCTAGTTTATTTTCATTATGTTTATAGTAGATTGCAAAAAGACTAGTTTGTTGTAATTTGGTTGTCGTAGAAACAAATTGAAGCTATAATTTTTCTTGGTCTCCATGCCTTGAAAGTCATGAAAACCTCAAAAAGTTTAAAAAAGTATTAATTTCCTTAAAATACAGTTATAATTCTTTACTATGATGTTTGTTTTCTGCATTTATTTCATTGCAATTCCATCATATGCTTGCATTGGGTTTTGTGTCCAACTTCATATGAATTTTGTTCATTGTTTTCCATACCATGTTTAGCATTAAAACAAAATTAAAGGCTTGCTGGAAATTATTTTTTGTTACCTTTTTAAATGGTGTTATTACATTAGATTTCATTGCCTAAATTATTGGTGAAACTTGTGTCGTTTCCATGTGAATTTTCTATCACTTAATCAATTAATGTTTGCTGTTTTTTCTACCTTGACACACATATTTATCTAGGACATCAAGATATCATTGTTTGACTTGTAAAGTCGTCTAGGGGTTCCCTCTATGTTTAGTAAGCACTAACCCTGAAGTGCAAGGAAATAATATGTTGTGACAATGCACTGTTTCGAGTTACCTTGTAACCGAATGGCTTCAATCATTAACATGCACATTCGATTAGCAAGATTACTGTAATATCCCAAATCCCGATATTTTCTATTTCTAAACAAAAAGGCTGATACAACTGGGCATGCAAACTGCCATGCAAAAATCCCTATTTTATAGGAAAAATTAGGATTAGGGTTTGTGAGATAGAATGAACACTTACCACTGATAAGCCAGCTGGACTGCTCCGGAGAAAGTATGCAAGCACTTAGAGTTGGATCGGAGATGAACTGATCGCCTCTGCTTACGGTGAACCCCTAGCAGCAAGACGCCCAGTCAGAAAAGGATGACGCCCTCAGGGAAGGAGGTGTCCGATGGAGCTGTGGATTTGCGGGGCTGATAGCCTTTCGGTGGCGAAGAGAATGCCTGATACAAGAGTGATTTCTAAGTCCTCTGGGTAGGATAGCGACTTGCTTCTGAGAGACAGCTGCTCATGCCCCTGGAATCCCGAAACTGCTGATAACTGTTTCGGATGAGCACGGATGGGTCTGATAATCACCAGGTACCGGAGTATGACGCTGATGATGAGAATGGTGCCTGAGTTTCGGAAGGAAACTGAGATCTGAAGGCCCCACAGTTGATTAGGGCTTTCCCGCTGAAAACCCCCCCCTTTACGGCTGCACACGTGTCCCTACAATGATCTATACCATATGCTAGATAACTGATGAATGAATGAAGAACAAGTGGTGAACCAGTATGGCTTACCCTGAATAAGACTAGGGCAGATGTTTCACGGCCGAAAATCCTGTTAGCTGAAGACTCCGTCTCCAACCCCAACTGCTGTGCTGCTATCCAAGAGCTCCCAAAATAATCATAATCCAAAAAGTGAAGTCTCCTCTCGCTTTATCCTCTATTTATAAAGTTCAACTGCGCAAAACCTAATCTTTGACCTAATTAGGTCACTTTATCTTCTAATTTGCCGTTGACTTGCATGCATGCAGATGGAGACTTAAAGAGTGCATGCATCATTAAATAATGCTTGGATGGCATGCACGAAGGTGGCCTTTGGCCTTGGTGGCCTTCTTGACCAAATGATGATGCCCTAGATCTTCTATGGATGGCATCAGTCCTCAGCTGATTCCCTAGCTGTCAGTAACCGCTTGAACCCACAGGAATCACATAGGTTAGCGGTTTTGGGCCTCAAGGCCTAATTGGAAGAGGACATTACAATTACACACATAAAGAGGAGCACCCTACGATGAAAGAATCTAGGACAATTTTAAGGTAATAAGGTAGAGATTGCACATGTTCCTAGGGAGTTCCAAATTGAGAGGAGTTTAAGGCATTTTTCATTGAAAGACATGGTCAAAAGTGGTCCCAAGACCTCCTCCACATACTAACCTTGAAGTGCAAGGAAATAATTTGTTGTGACAGTGCAATGTTTCGAGTTACCTTGGAACCGAATGGTTCCAAGCGTAAACATGCACATTCGACTAGCAAGATTACATACATAAAGAGGAGCACCTACGATGAAAGAATCTAGGGCAATTTTGAAGGTAATAAGGTAGAGATTGGACACGTTCCTAGGGTCTTCCAAATTGAGAGGAGTTTAAGGCATGTTTCATGGAAAGACATGGTCAAAAGTGGTCCCAAGGCCTCCTCCACATCCCTATTTAAAGCACAATATCCAACAAGAGAGAAACACCTTGCACATGATGGCATGATAGAAGGAAGAAGGGCCCATAAAAGGAGGCTTACATTTGAGAGGAGTTTATTGCACATCTTACATAAGAGCATGATTCAAAGCACAAGAAACAAGTGTAAACATATTCAGCTAGAGGGATATCCCTGCTTGGAGGAGTGCATATTGGCTTGGTGATCATCCTAGGAGCCCTAAAAGGTGGATATAGTTCTAGAATCAAGGAATGCTCGTCCTTTTTGGGTGTGCTTTTCTATTTTATGGTTTTTATTATTGAAGGATGGTACATTTTGAAAAACACCCTACACGAAGTATTGGCACGTTGCACATAAATCACGTTCACAAGGTCAAGTGCATGTTTCTAAGATAAGCGTTAATTATGCAAGGAGTGTTTATGGTGTTTTGTAACTGTATTTATTGCTTAAGAAGCATTTTTGAAAAGGGGATTTTATTTTTCGGAGGAGCAATAAACATATCAACACAACTCTTGCACCTATATCAAGGGTGCAGCACTTGGAGGTTTTTAGTATTTTATGGATGAAGACATCGTCAAAAAAACATCTTGAGGAGCATCTTCTATAGAGAGGAGAGATGTGTCAACAATGACCTATTTGAAACTTTCACGAGGAGCACCCCATTTAAGGAGACTTTTAGACCTTATATGTATTTTTACTCTTATTGGAGAAAATGATGGATCTAGGAGCTTCTCAGTAATATTTTATTGCAGAGTGGTTGAGCTTGAGCTCTATAAAAGGAAGAGAGCTCTCATTTGCAAAATGGGTTGAAGTGGGGGAGAACACCCCAATAGGCCAAGTACAATGCTCTTTGCAGGCAAAGGAGAAAGGTTTGTGATAACTTTATGCCTCCATCACCGTCTTTTCTGTAGAAAGGCTGCCATTATAAATTTGCTGTTGTACTATTCTCATCCAGACTTTCACCCATTTGTAGGGATTGTATTTGGCTAGGGAAGAAGACTTTGCTGTGATTTTTTATCCTATAATGTCTTGAATGTAATCAGATCTTTTAGTGAAGAAATTGTTGACTGTTTCTTCATCTTTGAAGGTTGTCTTGTTGTTCTCTTTGCATAGATGATTACATGGTACATTGGTTGATTTTATTTAGAGATGAATATGTATCTTTATGAGCATTTCATTTGTCTGGAACATTAATTTGGCTGATATAATTGGTCGGGTTTATTGATAGTTTCCTTGTTGAATTATTCATTCCATTTAAGGCTCATTTGTCATCTTGCTTCCCTAACTCCACAACCCATAAGGATAACACACTTTGTCCTTTTTGATTCCACTAGTTATCTATTGTAAAACCCTAAAAATTTTCTCTTCACTAATCTGATTTTTCAGATCTGGATTAGCAGACAGATTAGTGACTTTTGTAAAAGGAACCCCCCCTTGTGTTAGAGGAGAACCGACCTAAAGTGTGGAGGACAATCATCAAGGTGATAATGGATGATGTCTTGAAGTTGTGATAGTGTTTGTACTTGATGATTACACTTAACAGGTACACTTGATGGCTTGCATGGAGGCTTGTGCTTGACTTGAGGATGTTTAGGTTGAGGAGTGATCATGTAGGTGTGGTGGACTTGGTGATAAACATGGCTTAGGAGGCCATGTTGGAGCTTTAGAGGCCTTTGGAGGAGGAGCATTGGACCCTTGTTGAGGAGCGTTCAACCTTGGAGCCTTGCTTGTTGGACTTTGCATGCTATGGAGTTGTCTTATTTAGTGATTAGATAGGTTGCTTATTGTGGACTTGAAAAGATGGTGTTCGGAATTTTCCATAAGAAGACCAGAACGACTACTTTTGGGATGATCCCTAGAGGAACAAAGTAGCACATGATCTTGTAGCTCTTGTGAGAGAAGACAATAAGGATTTTGTGGCATTTGATATCCGTCGTGCTACATGGAGTGCTTGATGTGGAGAAGATAGTGTGAGATGATCTTGTACACTCGTGGGATGCAATTGTAGGTACCAAGGAGGACTTTTCAGTGTGTATGCGAGCTTGTTGAGAATCTTTGGAGGAGTGACAAACTTTGGTTGGGAATGATTCCTAGCTAGGAGGAGTTGATTGTTAGGGTTTTCTTATGGTTTCCCTAGCTAGGGCTTGGAGAGCTTGACTTGTACCAGCATGTGATAGGCTGTTTATACGTAGATGTGCTTCAACCTCTCTCCCTCTCTCTCTCTCTCTCTCTATATATATATATATATATATATATATGTAGCATGGGAACCGGTCCCGACTTTTAGGAAACTCGTTCCCAAAGTTTCGATGTTCTAGGGAACTTGGCAACTTGTAGGAAATTCCAAATCTAGCGGGAATCATTTTGGATGGTTGGGAACTTATTGGGAACTTTTACCCTCTAAAATTAGGAACTTGGGAACTTTTTCTTGTGCGTTTCCTTCACTGGGACTTCCACACATTCATGATCGCCATGTGGGTTGTTAACAACATTCCTTCTTCTCATTTCATGGTTGACTTACAATTTTTTCTCTAGAAAACTACGTTGAGTTGGTGCACTGATCTCTCTCCATTACCGGTGCTAGAGTATTCACTCATCCCTATGCTGAATTGCAGTTACCACTAATCAATAGTAAATGTAAATCTATTTTGACTTTTTATATATTAAATAAAAGAAAGTAAATTTATATATTTTGCTATTTACTTTAAAATAAAATTATAAAAATTTAAATAAATAATCACGAAAATAAATAAATAAATAAATAAATATATATATATCAAATTAGAGAGGACCATTGTGACTCTTTGAACAGTCAGCCAGTAGGCGTATATAAGCCAAAACATTATTGTAAATTCAAACGTCAAATATTTTTATAAAAGTTACAGTTTCAGGATTCAGATCTTGTGTTGTTCTCTTCTTTTTGCACCAGTGGTATCAGAGCAAGCCGATCCTCGATAGCTCCACAACCTCCCTTCCATCTGCGAGTTTCGTCCTTTGTCGTTGCACGTCCGCCTATTGCTACGTAGCTGCACGTCCGCTGCTGCATCTCCTTCCACGTCCTGCTTTTCCCGTCTCCCTGTGTCCTGCTTCCCTCGTGCCTCTGTCTACATTGCCTTCCATCCGCCGTCCACACTACCTTCGACCCGAGTCTCCTTTCGCATCACGCAGTCCCCCCGCGCTCTACCCATCCGCACTCCCCTCCTCTCGCGCCTAAACCACCCTTTCACACCCTCTCCAACTCCACCCTTCCCCCCTCTCCAACTCCCAACCCTTCCCCCTGCCAACCTCCTCACTTCCCCTTCCTGTCGTCGCCTGACTCCGCCACGTATATCCTACATACAACAAAACAAACGTTATATATATATATATATTTTATAATAATATTATCATTATTATCAAATAATTTTATTAACAAATTTTAATATATATACACGTTATAACACTAATATTATTATTATACTTAAAAGAACGTGAATCGTGGTTGGCTGGCTTCAAACAACCAATACAAATAAATCAAGGTTCAACGGGAAGAAATTCCCAATAATCGCCAGAATGGGAGATATCAATGCCAGATTGGACTAATTAGACGAAAAAGTTCAGAAGAGATATGCAGAACTCAAGGCGGACATCGACAAAAACAATAATAAACTAACAGGACTCAAGGCAGGACCAGAGCAAGGCATCAATACATTGCAAGTAGAGCAACAGAAGATGTAAGAATCTATCAACACAATCTTGGCCAGTCTACCGCTGCACAGTTCATTTCCCCCACCTAGCCATAACCCACACCTAGACCCTTTCAATACACCTCCAAATACGCCTAAATCGCTTGGCCAACATGACACGACGCCACCCCATGAAGTTATCTTTTTTAACATTTCGTTGATATCAATTCCCCAAGCACAAGGATACCAGATAAGGGTAAAGCTAGAGTTACTCAAATTTGATGGTGACGAGAAGCAATGCATCACATGGATTAATAAAGCCGAGGAATACTTTGATATCCATAACATACGCTATGATAGCGAGAAAATTAAGTATGCCGCCATGCAGTTAGAGGGGAATGCGTACAATTGGTACATGTGGTGAAAGATGACAACCTGAGTCTGCTCCTTTAGTTGGAATAACTTTAAGAACGCTCTGTTAGCCCTCCAGGAAAATCTTCTAGGTTGTAGCTCGAAGATGCTTGGTAACTTAACTATATCTTAATGATTCACTCAAATGGATCAAGTCAGATGACTAAATCAAACCTAACTCACTCAAGACATGCATAAACACAACAGATTGACAAGGCTTTTAACTATCACTGTTCAGAGAGTTGTAAATAAATGAAAGCACAAAGAACACTTAATTTACTAGCAGAAACATACACACAAAGTATATATGAATCGCCAGATACACCAAGTAAAGTACTTGCAAATTCTAGTTTATGGATGTATTGACAAGTTGACAGTTATCAAAGATCAGACAAATAGAATTGACATGAATTTGAGATTCAGGTGCAAGTATAGAATAGACAAGAAGATGAAAATCTGAACAAGTAATGGAAAAAGAAGCTTGCATTACTGATCTGAAAATGAGAAGCTTGAGCTTACAATATGTGAAAAAGTCTCTAAAGTTGAACCCTCTGTTCTACTGAAGTCACAGACTTTATAGTCTTTACAAAATTATTCTGGATCTTGGAAAACTGGATTGAATTTGCTAAAAATAGACAATAAAAAACAGTTGCTAGAAAATAGGACAAGATCCTAATTTGATGGTCAATCTCCATATCTCAAGAGATCTTCCTGATCTTCGAAATCTTTGACAACTGTAGTGGCAATTGAAGGAGAACTCGAAATTGCCATTTGGCAGACAAGTCACCTTTGACCAAAGTAGGCAGGAAGCCTTATCACCTCTATTTTTGCCGGTGAAAACTGAAACATAACTCTAATCTTGATGCCTTTAGTCTTTGTCTATCATTATAAATCATCCTCGAAACATTTGGATCAGAGAGTCTTGGATCTGGGCAAAATAAGATCTCTCTGCCATGTCTGCACTTTCGGTGGCTAGTAGAGGCAAAATTCAATCCTATTAGCTACCAAAAGCTCTGTTTTCAGTGGCTAATGAACAGTTGAAGTGTTCGCCTAAGCTGCCGAAAAACTTGTTTTAACTGTCAATTAGAATTGCAACAATCACGTTTTACCTTAATGTTTTAAAGCTTCAATGCTATTCTTCTGGTGTCTCTGCAACTTGAATAGGGTCTGGGGTGGCAGTAGAATCACAGACTGCCTCTGGATCATAAAGATTCATGGCTACCTCTGCTAGGATTTCCAGCTTATGATGTGCTTGAGACTGAGGGTTTGAATACTTTGTCTGCAGTTTTGACAACCTGATTTTTCTGTAGAGCTTAGTGTTGTCCTTCATCAACCTGAGATTTATTTCTTCGAGCGTAGTATACTTCTTTCTGAGTTCTTGAAGAGAGTCATATAATTCAATATTTCTTTTAGTCAATCTTTCATTGCTTCTTTTCATTTTCGTTTTAAGAACTTCTAAGTCATACACCTGCCTTAGCAGCTGGTTGATCTTCTAAGATCTGGATTCCTTTGGGTTGCTAGATGAAGCCTCTGCAACTTGTTAACTTTGATCATCCTTTGGTGTAGGTGAGGGAAGATCCTCATGCCCTGCTGCAACTTGATCTGTTAGGTCAGCTCCTTGCTCTTCTTCATCCTCAGAATCAGTGTATGGCAGGTTGAGGACATACTTGCCTTGTGAAGAAGCTTCTTCTTTCTCTGTCTTCTTACTGAAATCTAGCTTCTTTTTTGCCTTCTTAGTCTTAGAAGATGGAGAGGCTTGATGGTCTGCAATTGGAGAGATGGCTCTCCTCTTCCTCTTTTCACTTCTGGGAGTGGAAGACTTCTTTGAAGAAGACCTCTTTTAATTCTCTGGCTGTAACTTTGTTTCAAATTCAATCCAGAACAGGAAGTATGCCTAGGCAATGTTCCTCCTTTGCAGCAGCTCAGAAACAATTAGCTATCAAGCCATGATGAGATAATCTACCTGCAATTTCGGTTGGCTTAGCTTTGACTTGATGAGCCATCTTAGTCAAGCTTTTGTAGAGGTAAAAAGGCAGATTCAAGGGGCTCCTGCCAGTGAAGTGATTCATTAATTTAAAATGATAGATCATCACCCTATTGTATCTACCCTCACAAGTTATGTAGACAAGAATTGACTTCAATAGGCGTTGCCATTTCTCCCCGAGATAAGACGTAGGAATGTTCTTCTTCCATACAATATTTTTGTGATCAGGTTTCAGGTAGGATCTAAATTCAACATTCTTTGCAACAGTAGTCTTAAACCAATTTTCTCCAGTCCTTGGAAGCTCTGTCACTTAAGCTATAAGAGCTTCATCCACCTGGAATTCTTCCTAGCCGATTACTGCTTTTCTGCCATCAAACGTGAGAGCAAAAGCTTCTGCTACTTGCTGATGAGATCCTTGTTTTTTTTTCACAAAACCTATAACAACCTGTGTCTTTGAACAATTGACATACCTATGGGTGTGATTCTAGGTAACAGATATCACCAAGCTCTTTCCTTAGGGCAGGTCCTCCTCTCTTCATTCTCTGAACTGTTTCTCATTACTATGATTATTGTGATTCCAGTTCATGAGATCACGTTCCTTGCACTTTCTATCTTACGGGTCTCATCAACCAAACCATTACCTTTTCAAATCTCAACTGCCAAATGGATCCCTCAAAATCAGGACATTCCCTTGATTCATTCCTCATTCCTAGTGTTTGTTCTCGCTGAGCCAAATTGCCCTAATCCCGCGCTATGTTACCTTCCCCAAAGTTTGAATTTTCAAATCGCAGGTGAAGAGAAACAGTTCAGAAAATGAAGAGAGGAGGACCTGCCTTAAGGAAAGAGCTTGGTGATATTTGTTACCTGGAATCACACCCAGAGGTATGTCAACTGTTCAAAGACGCAGGTTGTTATAGGTTTTGTGAAAAAATACAAGGATCTCATCAGCAAGTAGCACTTGAATGTTTGCTTACTATAAAGGAGTTGAATGTTAGAAATGGATTATAAAGGAGTTGAATGTTTGCATACTATCATTAAATCTGATTGTTGTGAATCTGAAGAATTGATTTCTTTGACTACACATGGAAATGATTAACTTTCTGCTGGTCAAATGACCATTGATCCCACAATTTTCAGATTTGCAGACTAAGGAAAGTGTTTGTAACCACGAGGAACAAAATTTTCAGGGACGATCTAATCTTGAGCTAGAACATTAGGAGGATCCTCCTTATCCTTATGAATATGTTGTTTCAAATTATGATGAGGAACAAGTTGAGATTTTTCCAAATCTATTTCATGATCCTATTGCTGATACTTCTATACAAGAAGCTTCATCTTTGTCATTAAGATCTTATCTTGATGTTCCTATATTCGACAAATACAGTGATGAAGAAGAAGATTTTGAGGGTTATAAAGGGTTGTTGACTACTAGGTTGTCATCTAGTTCTACTTTTCAGCAAAGGGATGATAAAAAATGTATGCATGCTGTGGTAAATGATAGTTATGAAGAGTATGCTGCAATAGGGGACACTTCTTTTTGTGATCGATATATTAATGATCTTCAGGATGTTAATCACGGTGTAGATGTTTTTGACATTGTGCCAAATGCATCTGCTGACTTAGAGTGTCAAGAAGATCAGTTTGTTCCCTTTGAAAAACCAAAAGATAATGAACAGATTTTTATATCAGCATGTGACAGATTTGAATATGCAACACATAGTAAGGGCAACCCTCAGGTTTTTGATTTGAAGACAAAGGGAGAGTGCAACAGATATGAAGAGGAAGATGATGAGCTGAAAAGCTCAGATCAACAGTCCATCCTATATGACTCTCTGATAGAAGTCGAGCAGTCCACATTCGACATTGAGATCAATGACAGCCATCAACAAAAGCATCTCAGTCAGTTGGAACAGCAACATAAAGAGGTATTTCCTGTTGTCTTTTGTGACCCTATTGCAAACTATTCGGAATCTTTGAGCAGTATATATGTTAAAATATTTTTGTCAGATGAAAGTTGGCTTTATCATCTGTTCAAACCACTTTCCTGTTCGATGTACATTCCTTTATTTCTGGGGTCAAGATCAAAAACAAGTTCAATAAATCAGTTTCTTACGTGGCTTCATTGGAAGCATGAGTTTACTTGATTAAGAAGCAGTACAATGGATTAGTGTAGAAACAGGCAGCAGAATAAGCTTTTCAGACGAGCAGATAGATTATGTTCAGTTGTTGTTTTCTTAAATAAGCAGAGCAAGCTATAGGCAGGCTATAGGTTTGCAGGGGATTAGTTGTAAAGGCCAAATGACTCCATGCCCAATGGAACACTAGAAGATAGGTTTGAATTTTTGTTTTATAGGAAAAGCATCGGATCTATCGTTCTTGGAACCTCACAGGGAAGATTCCATCCTCGAGTAGGAGCCAGATGTTATCTCCTCAAATAAATTAGTCAAATTTATTTTATTAAGAGGTAGAAAGTCATTAGAAAAAACTTTATTAAATTTTTTCAGGCTCATTTTAATGAGTTCTAACTTGTAAATATTTAAAAAAAAACTTTGGAGTTAATCTTTATTTCAAAAAACTCGAAAAACAGGTTTCGGTGGCTAAGCATTGTTTCAAAACGGTCTCTAAGCCATCGAAAGCTCCGCTTTCGGCAGCTAAGACCGCAATTTCATGGCGCTCCAAGGCACCGAAATTGGCGTTTTTACTATGAATAGTAATCATTTTCAAATGATGATTCTGAGCGGCTGGAGAATCATTTTGCAAAACGGTCGGAGGTTTTTGTTCCTAACATGTCAGAGAACAATAACCTCTCTCAGTTTTCCTACAGGTGTTGCAGATTGGGAGAATCGAGTCCATCTCTGATTCCGAATTTTCGGATCTCAGAATTTCCCTGTTTGACACATGTTTTTGAAATACAGATCTCGGGCAAATGAAAACGAATTTCAAAAAACTGAGAGAGGTTTTTGCTCACAATAAACCAATCTACAATAACCTCTTTTGGTTTATACATAGGTGTCACAAATTTGGAGAACCAAATCCATCTCTGAGCCCCAGTTTTCAGCAGTTTGGCCCAATTTTTTGTGGCAAAAGATGACCTGTCAGTCCTCTAGGTGGCATTTTCGACCTCATCTATCAGTCCATGAAGATTTGCTACAGCTGTTGAAGACCGTTGAGATAGAGGTGGCCCTCTTAAATAGGATCCTTTCCTATTTTTCATACAACTGTTTTGACTGTCTATTTTTAGCATATTTGATCCAATTTTATAGGATCTTGCACTGTTTTGTAAAGGATATAAAGCCCGTGACTTATGTAGCACAAAGGGAGTCGATTTGGAGTTCTAGCTACACTGTTGTTGTGATAAAGACACTTTCTATAATATATTTTGTATGCAAGCTTCTTTCATTGTTATTTGTTAGATTTTATTTTACATTTCTGTTCTATTCTTTTGAGTGTAATTCTGTTCTTTATCTATGTTTACATAATCCATTGGTGACTGTCATCTTACCATCTGATTAGTGAGCAAAGGATCATAAGTAATCATACTGGTTTTATTGGCCCATCATATATATATGGTTGTATGTATGTGTTCTAGTTAATAAAGTCAGTTTCTTCATCCATATTTATCTATTACCTATCTGATAGTAGCTTTTGAAGGCCTTGTTTTGTCTGAGTGTACTTAAGACTGTCTTGAGTATACCATTCAGTGAGTTAGATATTCATTTTGATCCAATATTACCCATCATTGAGAAAATAATTAAGTTACCAGGCATCTTCGAGTTACAGCCTAGAAGAGTTTCCTGGAGTGCTAACACGCTCTTCTTAAAAGGTTTTAAGGTGTAATCGAGAAAGAGTTCTTTGCCAAGATCGCCAAGTCACAACAAAGAGGTAGTGTAGGTGAGTACACATGTGAATGGGAAGCCTTGGCAACCCGAGTTCCAGAACTAATCGAGGACCAACGTCTGCAAACATACATACATGGACTAAAACCGCACACTCGAGAAGAGTTAGAATTACATAACACTTCTACTATGGAGAAGGCAAGACGTAAGGCCAAGATCATCGAGAACAAGTTTAAATGATCCACTCAAGGTAGCTTCGACAAAAAACTACTCCAAGAGGAATCCTCCCTAATCTACGAATACAGGAACTTCAAGGTATACGCCGCCGCATCTTAGGGAAGGGGAAAACCCAGTTTTGAATCCCAGAGGATGAGGAAAGGAAAGTGAAAATATTGTGGAGAAAAATGGGATCCTAAGCACAGATGTTTGCAAAGGAGCAACCCCCCAAAACTATATGCTTGCGAAGCCGAAGAAGAAGAAAAAATCTCAGAATATGAAGAACGAAGTGAGGAAGATATAGGAACCCAGCATGACTGCCACTTAGAACTAGAAGACGGTACACTAAAAATATCATTAGCTGCCATTACAGGGATATCTCAACCACAAACACTGAAGCTAAAAGGACTTATAAAAAACAACAATGTTTCGATTCTCATATATATCGGCAGTACACATAACTTTATTAATGTTAATCTTGATAAAATAGTCAAGTTATTCGTTTTTCCAATGCCTAACATGAAGGTTATGGTAGCCGATGGAAAGAAGATTGAAAATGTGGGAAAGTGTCACAAGGTTAAATAACAAATGCAAGAGTATAATCTAGAATCCGACTTCTTTGTCGTACCTCTTGGAGGAGTAGACATCGTGTTGGGAATCCAATGGTTGCAAATATTGTGTACTTACTCCGCTAACCATCAAGAGCACTTCATCCAATTCACTTGGCTAGGGAAAGAGTACAAGTTGTACGATTTTCAAACACCGAAACTCAATTGGTTACATCACATCAAGTGGAAAGGCTAATTCGAAAAGGGGCACCTGCTTACATAATTCAATGTCAAGAGATAGAGTTGCTAACATGTGAAGGAGATGACTGCAAACCACCAGAGTTACAAGAGCTAATCCAAAAACACGACAAGGTGTTCCAAGAGCTTTCGATGGAGCTCCCACCAAACAGGAAGACTGAGCACTTAATTGAGCTAGAGCCAGGGGCAAATCTTGTAAATATCAGATCATATAGGTATCCCCATCATCATAAAACAGAGATTGAGAAGCTGACCCAAGATTTGTTAAAATGTGGAGTCATTTCAAGGAGCAGAAGCCCTTATGCCGCTCCAGTAGTGCTAGTTCGAACGAAGGATGGGTCTTTCAGGTTGTGCATAGATTACAGGGGACTCAACTAGGTAACAATTAAGAAGAAATTCCCTATTCCATTCATCGATGAGATGATGGATGAACTTGATGGAACTAAGTACTTTTCAAAATTAGATTTGAGACCAGGATATTACCAAATCAAGGTTAGATTAGAAGAAGTAGCCAAAACTGCTTTTCGTAATCATGAGGGTCATTATGAGTTCAAAGTAATGCCCTTTGGGTTAACTAACGCTTCAACCACTTTCTAAGCTGCAATGAACGAATTGTTCCAACCATATTTACGAAAGTTCGTATTAGTATTTTTTGATGATATCCTTGTATAGAGCAAAATGTGGAGAGAGCATGTTCGACACTTAGATCTGTTGACTAAATTGTCATTGATGCCAACAGGTGTGTCTTGGTGCCCCTTGAGGAGCCCTTTAGGGTTAGAAGTCTGTCAATGTCAAAGGAGACCTTTTGACCTTGTCCAAGCCCAAGTTTGAAGCCCTTGGGTCCCTTGGGATAATGGCAAAAGCCCTATAGACTTTTTAGTGTGTTTAAGTTCCCTGAAGTAATTTCTTTGCTTCCCCAGTTCCACAACCTATTCCCTAGTACCCTAGAAAGTGTCCTTGGTGGGTTTAAGAAGTTGCAATAGGCCAAAATGACCTGTTCTGTGGTCATTTGTGTTTTAATGAGGTCATGGTACTCTAGGAGAAGTCGAGCCCCCCCCACACTTGATAGTTGAATGGTCCTTGTACCCTTGAAGGAATGGCAAACATAATGTGGGTCATTTGTGTGTTGATACCCTTGAGATGGTCAAAATGTCTAAGAAAGTCCTTGAATCTACACCTTGATGGTCATGATGATGGGGTTCTTGGTGGCTAGTAAAGCACACCCTCACATGTGGTAACTTTGATGACTTAACATGAAACCCTAAACTTCACTAATAAAAGAAATAAAATACTAATAAATGACTCCCTATGGAACGTTGCTACCACACATGAACCCATGACAAAGTAGGCCTCATTAAGTAATTAAATATTAGAACAATTTAATTTAATAACTCTTCCATTAGACCTCCCCTTGCTAAAGTCGGCCCTATTAAGCAATTGTGTGTTAAAACATTTTTAAAATGATTAAAATGATTTTATAACCCTTCATGAAGTTGGCCCTATCCTCCTTCTCAATGCCTAAGTAGTGTATTTATAGACCAAAATGTTATCATAACTATCATCACAAACGAATGCAACATTTGATTGAGGTTTTTCGCTTACCTTTATCTGATCCTCCACAGAGATATTTTTTTCGGGGTTAAATCAATGTACTGTTCGAGTTTTCTCTTGGATTGTTTTGTGTTCTCTGCTAGCCGAACCGAACAAGATTGAGCCTTCTCAGCATACACAACAGTCCCGAGTTTTCAAGGTTTTCCTAGTAAGAAGAGTCTGACTTTTGGGAGAAATACACAGTCGGGGTTTATGTCTGGGTTTGGATGCCTAACAGTGATCTAGTTTATGGTTAAAACAAGCCTGCTACAATGATCTCTTTGGGACTAAAAACAGTTTGAGTGTAAGGTCATCTACAACACAGTCCGATTTTTCTATTCTATACAATATACACAGTCCCGAATTTCCTGAGATCTCCAACAGTCCCGAATTGAAGTTTTTACACAGTCTGATGTTCGTTTAAGGTCTTCTAAAGTGACATACTCAGCCAATAGACAAGGTATGTATAAATACTCAGGCATGATAATGCACGAGTGTGTATGTACAGTGAAATGAGTGTACAGTGATATACAGTGGTGTGTATTCTATGATGCATATATGAGGTATGCTATGATGATGCATGCTACTATGATGATGAAACATACTACTCTATGATGTTACTGCACTCCTATGATCTATGACATATACACTATGATGAACATGCATGCTATGGTGTGATGATGCTCTCCTATGCACTATGGCATACACTCTATGATGCATGCTATGATGATGTTGTTGATGCATACACGATGATGATGTATATTTGATGAGGATGCATACGCTATGACGATGATGCATACCCTATGATGATGCATGCATACCTTATGATCATTGAAAGCAGACCAAAACTGCTTGATGAGTGACTGAGTATGATGAGGTGTACAATGATGTACATGAACAGTGATAAGAGAGCAGAGGTTATCAGCAGCAAGAAGTTCAGTGATTGGTTTTAACAGGTCCACAGGTTCAGTCCTCTTTTTCTTCAGGGTGGTAGTGTGGTGCTAGGGTTTACAATCTTGTGAGTTAAGTTGTTGTAGTAGCTTGTCAGTTGTAGCTGATGAAGCCTAAGGGGTTGTAGCCCCTTCCAGTTGCAGCTAGAAAAGTTGTATTAAATTTGTTTACCCCAGTTGTTGCTCGATCAAATTTATTTTTAAAAAGGCTTCCGTGGTTTTACCCCTAGGACTTGGGTTTCCACGTCAAAATATTGTGTACTGTGCATCTTATTATTTTCATGTACATTGATGATATGCTATGATTGTGACTAACAACTTGCTCTTGATTAAAATTTTTATTATTGTGCAAATACTGATTCACCCCACTCTTAGTATTGCAACAAGATCAAGTACTGGCCATTTTGGAAGAACATCAATTCTTTGCAAAAATGTCAAAATGCACTTTTGGACAAGAAGAAGTGTGCTATCTTGGCTATATAATATCAAAATAAGGAGTCAAAGTCGATCCTAGTAAGATCAAGGCAATCACTGAGTGGCCCCATCCAGATAATATCTCAAAATTACGAGAGTTTCTAGGCTTAACTAGGTACTATCGAAGATATGTGAAAAATTATGCCCATAAGACGACCCCCTAAAAAACTTACTGAAGAAAAAATCATTTCGATGGAATGATGGGGCAAAAAACTGTTTTGAAGCATTAAAAAACATTATGTCATCAACACCAGTATTAGCAACCCCAGATTTCACAAAACCCTTTGTAGTTGAGTGCGATGCTTCAGGTTTCAGGATAGGAGCAGTCTTGATGCAAGAAGGTTATCTAATAGGATTCAAAAGCAGGAAGCTCAATAAGAGAGAGAGTTTGAAATCCACGTATTATAAGGAAATGCTTGCCATTATACACGCTCTAACAAAATGGCGACAATACCTTCCACGGAGCAAAATCTTGATAAGAACATACGACAATAGTTTTAAATTTGTTTACCCCAGTTGTTGCTCGGTCAAATTTATTTTTAAAAAGGCTTTCGTGGTTCTACCTCCATGACTTGGGTTTCCACGTCAAAATATTTTGTGTCCTACGCGTCTTGTTATTTTCATGTACATTGATGATATGCTATGATTGTGATTAACAACTTGCTCTTGATTAAAATTTTTATTATTGTGCAAATACTGATTCACCCCACTCTCAGTATTTCAACAAGATCAAGTACTGGCCATTTTGGAAGAACATCAATTCTTTGCAAAAATGTCAAAATGCACATTTGGACAAGAAGTGTGCTATCTTGGCTATATAATATCAAAAGAAGGAATCAAAGTTGATCCTAGTAAGATCAAGGTAATCACTGAGTGGCCCCAACTAGATAGCATCTCAAAATTACGAGAGTTTCTAGGCTTAACTAGGTACTATCGAAGATATGTGAAAAATTACGCCCATAAGATGACCCCCTAAAAAACTTACTAAAGAAAAAATCATTTCGATAGAATGATGGGCAAAAAACTCTTTTGAAGCATTAAAAAACATTATGTCATCAACACCAGTATTAGCAACCCCAGATTTCACAAAACCCTTTGTAGTTAAGTGTGATGCTTCAGGTTTCAGGATAGGAGCAGTCTTGATGCAAGAAGGTTATCTAATAGGATTTGAAAGCAAGAAGCTCAATAAGAGAGAGTTTGAAATCCACGTATGAAAAGGAAATGCTTGCCACTATACATGCTCTAACAAAATGGCGACGATACCTTCTACGTAGCAAAATCTTGATAAGAACAGACCACAATAGTCTTAAGTATCTCCTACAATAACAAATATTGTCAACTGAACAACATAAATGGACAGAAAAAATTGCTACATTTGACTTGGAGATACTACATAAGAGAGGAAAGGACAATGTAGTTGCTGATGCCCTTTCTCGAAAAGATGAAGAAGTCAAGGCTTATGCGATCTCAATGGCAGTTCTAGACTGGTTAGATGAAATCTGAGGAGAATATGCCAAGGATCCAGACACCTGTGCCCTAATTAGTGATCCTAATCAAGGTCTAAAACTCGAATGGAGGATTGACATCCTTTGATATAAAGGTAGAATCTACTTAAGGCCAACATCCAAGTTTAAGACCAAGGTGTTGAAAGAATCTCATGACTCCCCAACCGCGGGACATGTGGGTTTTTTCAAAACTTACTACAACGCCAGGCAATCCTTCTACTGTAAAGGAATGTATAAGGACATTCAAAAGTATGTAGCTGAGTGTGATACCTGTCAAAGAAACAAAAGCGAAAATGTTGTGACTCCAGGGCTACTCCATCCACTTCACATTTCAAATTAGAAATGGGAGGAAATATTGATGGACTTTATTGAAGGGTTACCCTTATCAGAAGGCAAGGACAAAATATTCATGGTAGTGGACCGATTAACGAAATACGCCCATTTCATGGGAATTAAGAAAACTGACTCCGCCAAACAAATTGCTGAAGTATTTTGTAAAAATACTTACAAACTACATGGATTTCCAAAAATCATCGTTAGTGACAGAGATGCCAAATTCACAAGCAATTTTTGGAAGGAATTCTTCAAACAAGTTGGGATCTCTCTTAACATGAGCTTAGCCTATCACCCCCAAACAAATGGACAAACGGATGTTCTTAACAAATGTGTGGAATCCTATCTCCGTAGTTTCGTCACTGACAAGCAGAATAGATGGTTACAATTGTTACATCTTGCAGAATGGTGGTATAACTCCACCTATCATATGTCCGCCCAAATGACACCTTTTCAAGCATTGTATGGTTATGCGCCTCCCCGATGGAAGGAACTCCTTCAAGGAGATGCAAAAGTACATGCAGTAAAGATTCACCTTGAAGAAAATCAGAAAGTAATGCAAGTACTCAAGGATAATTTAACTATGGCACACAATCGTATGAAACAACAAGCATATGAACATAGGACAAAAAGAGAGTTTGATGTGGCAGATTGGGTATTTGTAAGACTTTAACCATACAAGCAATTGTCACTTAAGCAACAAGGAAAGAATAAATTAGCTCCCAAGTTTTATGGGCCATACAAAATTATCTGAAAAATTAACCCAGTAGCATATGAAGTGAAGTTACCAGACAATAGTTGAATTCACAATGTTTTTCATGTTTCAAATCTCAAAAGACAGTTGGGTTGTTAAAAATCAGACCTCTGTTTACTCACAGATTTCGTCAAACACTTCATAAACCTTCGATATCAGGCCTCAACAGTAAACCACAATCAAGCACATTAATTAAA
>LPNX010094972.1:972283-1053321 GCA_001517045.1 Pseudotsuga menziesii
ATTAAAATTGTAATTCTTTTGTATTAGCCCGGTTCATTGAAATCAAACGGTTCTGAATCATTACAGGTTCCGGTTAAGGTCCTAGTTGACCCTCGACAAGTTCAACTCGCGGTTCTGAGTTTTAAATGCTTGGTTTGGAATATGTTTTAAACAACCTTAAGTGCAAATATGGGCTGATCTAAGCAATGCTAGGCACAAAACAATACCTGGATGCTAATGGATGGACACCCTAAGGGCATCAACAATACAAATCTTGGTTGAGTTCTATTGTAAAACCAAGTAACAAGCTCACAACACTGCAAAAAGCAATGAGGATCAATTATGGATAAGATGTGGATATCGGTGGTTTCACATCTTGGGAATCGCTATTCTCGACCCTTCTTTTGGACGATTGTTCTAACCCACTTTTGACCCCATTAACCTTGAAAGACACTAGTCTTCTTTGATCCTTTCCTCCTGTTTTTAAGGTTTGTTGCTTACCTGCAACTCTATCTCATTAAGTGAAATAAATAACAAGTGCAGGTACAGTTAGGGATACCCCCTGGAATTGGCATGCACCAATGCTTAGCAAGAGGTGTGTACGTTGAGGTTGTTACCACCTAAGTCGTACTTGGTAGATATTTCAAGCGAGCCGATTTAGTCGAACAAGTATACTTGTTCATTCTTTAGAGTTCAGAAGTTCGCCAGGATTTTTCTGGAAGTCTTTTCATTTTATTTTTTGTAACACATGTTCGTACCCCCTTAGGGAAATTGTAAAAAATGTCCTAACATTTAATTTTTTATAAAAGGCTTGGCTTCCCAGACTTAAGCATCAAGCCGACTAGCCCAGAGTGTTTTTTTTCCTTGGTTATTATTGGTTGTTGAACAAACGACTAATAATTTTTGAGATTTTCACTCACACCTCCAAAGCTAGGGTAGTCATCTTGGTGTTTCGGCCTTAGGAGGTTATTAGAGTCTTCGTGTCAGTGTTTTTCAACATGCTAGGCATTCATTTTGAGTCGTATGGACATGTACTAGGTCCCCCTAGAGTTTCGTTGGATTTCGAGAAAAATAAAATTTCTCCGTTTTTAAGCCATTTTTTAATGGTATAATTAAAAACTTTCAAAATGTGATAAAAGTCAGATACGGAGTCCATTTCTGATGTGGAGACACTCGTTTTCACACTCAGAGCTCCCACTTTGCCCTCAGGACCATTTTCCACATTAGTTGGGCAGCCAGAACACCCCGTGAGGCATTGTTTGGCTAAAAGTGCATCAAGATGGCATTTTAATGCTAAATTATGACATATTGGCACTTGGTCAAAATATTTAAAATAGTCAAAAAGTAATTTTTTAATGGCTAAATGATGATGACCTCACTACATGAAGAGAACTTTCAAACCTTGGTTAAAGTAAGGAGTGGTATACATATCACATTTTTTAAAGAGGAGGAGACATGAAGCATGAAGGGAGGACTCACGCTTACTTGGATAGAATGTTTGTGCTAAATGTGGAGTGGACCCCCTTTGTATCCACACCACTATTACAGAACCATTGTTTATTTAATAATCCACCATACTTTGGTTTGAGCTTAAAGTACCATGGTGACGTCAACTCACTAAGGAGAGACTCACGCTAACATGATATTACAGTAGCATGAGGGAGTAGACCCTCATCATGCGTGAAGTGCTAAACTTTGGTTATTTACTAATGTGGGTATATTGTAGCTTACAAATGGTTTTTTATTGGTGACGTCAACTCTCTCAAAGCTCACATGTGAGGTTATGTTGGAAGTTTGCGTTGGCTAAGGAGTGGACCCCTCTTTTTTCATGCTTGTCACATGTGAACTTTGGTTTTGGTTTATGAGCTACCATGTGCTTAAATGAAGAGTCACCTAACCATTTAACATTTTGAAGCTCACATCATTTTTGATCCGTACGATCGCGTGAGTTGAGTGAAGCATGCGAGTGATGGATGTTGGTGGAGATTTGTGAGTGGGTAGATGTGGTGGCAGCTAATAAATAGTTTCGTAGAGTGTGGTGAGATAGGTGTCAATCACCTCTTCAGTTCAACTCTGTCCAAACTCGGCTTCATTCAGATAAACTCCTACTGTATCTTCAGTGTTGGTGAGGTGACCCTTGGGTCTCTCTTTTCCTATTTAAGCAGGTTACTTCTCCATTTTTTGGCATCGGACGGTTGAACCTCTGCTTGCATACATTGTAATATTTTCCGAGTATTGTTAATAAAAGGCTTTGGAGGCAAATTCTGTGTGGGATCCATAGATGTTTGGTTGACGTTGTCTTTATGCTAAATCATTGAGGTAATCTGTATCAACTCCTTTCATATTTTGCAATTGTTGGGATTACTTGTCTTGGTAAGGAAATTTACATTTTGGTAAGAATAGGAAGTGATTCTTGTTAGGTTACTTCTTATTGTGGAATATATTAGATTACCAAGTTTTATATGATTTCTGGTATGGATCTATAATACTGCTTGTCTTATTATTATTTCACATAGGTGCTTTTAACCCCCTTTGCATTTCGTTGAAGGTATTTTACAGGAAACCCGAGCTGGAGCATTTGATGAGCGAGTGGGCTCTCCTCTTCTCCAGTAATTTCGAAAGAAGAAGTATCATTGCTCGGATCTCACCAAAGGAGGCGTTGCCATCCTTTTTCTCCTGCTTGCTCCATCCGGTTCTATCACTTCTTGATCCAAAATATCTTCAAATTTACTTTTGTTACCATGACTTTGCTTAGATCTACATCTCAAAGACATATAAAGTAGATTTAAATTTCCAAATTTAGCTCTTATTGCGTAATTACAAGTTGTTCTTTTAAACATTAGATCTAGCCTTCTTCTCGCAAGTTTAAAGTTAAAATTTCAAAGTACTTGGTTAAGAAGATTAAGGAGCTTTCATTTGATTTATTTGGCATATAGTGCTTGAGATTTGCTTGCCATTCTTTTGAAGAGGCAAGCAAAGATCCTAAGAAGGCAAGGTTTCTAGCTTGCCCTAGTTTTTTCCTTTTTTTTATAGTCAGTTGTTACTTAGAAATTTTTGGGCAAACTTTGGAAGTTTTCGAAAAGCACTCTTAAAGTGCTTTTGGGCACATTCCACTAACATTTGTTGGCTGTTTTTTGTAGGTTTGCGATAAAAGAGAGGGAAGCTTTGGCAAAAATTTCACAAAATCAACAAAAAAAAACAAACGAAGCTCCCCCTCACATAAAAATTATTCTTTTCACAAGTTGTAAGCCTTTGGATCCCATTTTGAGGAAAAAGGTGCACTTTCTTTGGCATCATTGTAAAAGCAAAAATAAAGTTTGAGTAGGCTCGTTAGAGCTCGGTCCCCATTACCCTTGGGGGGATTTGTGTCGGTGTCCTTTTTTTTCTGTTTTCTTTAGATGCTGTTAGCGTAGTTGCTTTTTCTTCATCCTTTCATGCTTTGTTTTAAGTTTTGCAAAAGTAATCTGAATACTTACCCACTGCGCTATACCGAAGTACCATAAGGGAAAAGATTTGAGCAGTGTAGTAATTAAAAAACAATTTTGTTTTGCACTGCTGAGTTTAAAATAAACCCCCTCGCTTTCCTGAGTATAGGTTGATGGATAAGGGCTTGCCCGAGTAGTGAATCTGGAAAGAGTCTCTTGGGTTTTACCTTTTTCTAAATCAGAAAACTTGTTCTAAAAACTTTTAAAAATTTACAAGGCCTTCATCCCCGTATGCTCTACTTCCACTGCAACTTCGTTTGATCAATTGGCAGTATTAGAAAGGGATTTAGGTGACTAGCTTAATTAGTCTCCACTCCCGAAATTAATATCCAAAGGCGAAAATCCAACGCCTTGAATTATGCTGTTGCTGTGGCAAAATCCAAAAAGGAAGCGAGAACAACTGGGCAGTGACCTTGAGACACTGTTAGTCTACACCCTTGTTAGTGTAGTGTTGAACTAGTCTTAGAGACTCCAACCAACCCACATATTCCTTGCGGGGAGCCGCATCGGTTAATGGTTTTGACATACTTCTCGTACCTCTTGGTATATTGGGAGTTCCCATCCCCTAAGCTAATCAAGATGATTACCACATAAATAAAATCAACCAAGAATTTACCCATTCCTTAATTAATTCATTTAATAATCTAAAATTTACCAACCCAGACACTGCAATACTTTCACTAAGACTACACTAGCAACCCACATTTGCAAGCACTCTTTTCGACACTAGTCTATTTTGTTCGTTTTGCATAAGTTAATCTCGCAATGTGTCATTGAATATTGTGTATCTAATTTGAGTTAAAGTGTTGCTAAGGTTAATATTTTTTGCAGTAATTGGTAATTTGTAATTTCATCCATTTCAGATTAAAACTCCTAGAATTAATTATTTCTCTCGTAGAGTAAAAACCCTAGATTTTACTTTTCATTAGGGTCCACGCCCCCTTGGCTTCGCTAGGAGTTGGCCTAGACGGAGGAGTTGAGTATCAGGTGACAACACTTGGCTCGAGCTTGCTCCCAAGTTTGCACCCAGTGGCTTGAAAATTTCTGCCACGTTACCCGAGGTGCAAATTAGGCAGCAACAGAGGTGATAGTGGGCATAGCGTCTAAAATTTGCATCGGTTCTTCACTGAGGAAGCAATGTAGGTCTAAATGTAAGTAGGAGTTCATGGTGAAAATGAAAAGTAAGTTGTGATAAAAGAAATGTTGTAGTATAACATAGTATTTGGATGCGGAAGTTATGTTGACAAGATAGGGAATGGAGGAAAAAAAGAAAAGGAAATGAAATGGGTAGAAACCAATTCCTATTGATTTATTAGGTCAACAGAGTCATGTAATGTTGCATGGAAAAGCTAATTTTCCATAATCAACTACATTGAGGTATGCTCTATGGTAGAAAAGGCTAATTTGCCACTTTCAACCTATTTGGATGAAAGAACTAGTGTTGATACATTCATCCTTTAATCATATACCCAAAGGTAAAAGGAACTAGGTAACTAGTTTTGATATAAAAAACTTCACGTGTTTGCTGAAAACAAATGTGGAAACTAGTCTTGGAGAGCTATAGTTGCCACTTGTCAAACAAATATGAAGGTGTTGTTATACCTGGTTCAATTATGATTTCAATTCAACAACTAATTTTATAGATGAAATGAAATAATGTAGAGTTATAAGAAGAAAAACAAGAGGGATAGGTTCCTCACATTTTTTTACTCCAAAATGAATGGTGTTCAGATAATTGGGCCTTCACATTAGAATGATAGCAAGAAGTTTCTACAACCAATTAACAACAAATTCAAGAGCATAGACATAACCATACAACAAAGTAGATGCAATATCTCACTTCTTCATTAAGTCTTTGAGCTTGATATATATTGGAGTTAAATATCAATCTTCAACTCCAAGCTCCCATTTTTTCTCATTCCATCACTTCTCAATGTCTCACCTTTCACAAATGAAGGGATAGAAAACTCCTTTATATAAAGGTAGCTTCATACAATATTTTCCTAACTAACTCCATGACAAGTCAAAGAATAATTTCATATTGGAGTAGTTAGATCTTATCCCTATCAAAGTTGAGCATGCCAACTATGATCTCTAGTCTCCACGGTCTTCAAGAGAGCACCATCTAAAAATATGAACTAATATGCAAGATTTTTTTCATGAGAGAGAGTGCATCACTAAAGATAAGCTTTTGAACATGTGAAGAGGATAAGAGGTCCACCTCAAGTGTGCCTCTTAAGATTCATGATCAAGAATACATTAAAATACTCCAAGTGTGCACGCCAAGATGCATGAATAAATAAGATAATATAATCCTCTACTTAGGAGTGCTCCTCAAACATTTCCTCAAAATGACATGTGTGGTCTGCAAGGTTCATGAACACGTGTGCAATAATAATCCTCCATCAAGCATGTGTGGGTTTCCATGAGTGGTATGTACCACTACATATGGCAAGGTGTGCAAGAACCAAATCGATGAGAATTTCCCATGTTTGAAATCCAAAGCAGGTCACTCCACCACCAAATCCATAGAAAAGTGTGCAAGGGTGCCAAATAGTTGGAGCACTCCACATGCATGGTTCATGAAAGGTCTTGGGATCTTCAACAACCCCCCAAAATAGAAAGATTCTTCATGGGCACTTTCTCTAATGTGCAACTACGTCAACCTCTTCAAAGTTGACCATGTCAACTCCCTAATAGATTATAAATTATGCTCGAAGGTGTTCACTATTCTTCAAAACATATGCAAGTGGATATATGCAATGAAGATAAGGGGTCAACAACCCTATACAGTCACAAAGTCAACAAGAAATCCAATGAATTCTAAAGTCTAAGGGAATAGCCCCTCCCCTCCAACAAAATAAAGATGAAAATTAAAATATGTAATCTGCCTCAACCTGTGTGCGAATGAGGGGTTGTGCTCCATATAAGTGTTGTACCATGCAAAATAAGGTGTATTTATTAACAAAGCCCCAACATAATACCAAGATAAGAACAAAACATTAAGCTCAACCTACGCTTGAACTTATGGTATACCACCACCTTAGAAAAGGCTAGATCACCATGAAAGCCCATGTAGTAACCCCCCTTTAACTCAACGTTAGGAAATAATACACATCAACAAGGGTGCTTACATCATCAAATACACGTCCCCGTAGGTGATGTCTAGCAATTCTATAATTTTATAAACTTATATCACCTAGTGAAACCCCACCAACAAAAAATTGTATCATCGCACAACATCCAATACCATAGGAAAAAGAAAGTAGAAAAGTGCTAACTCCTTCGAACATCATGCATGTGCCCACCACACATTCAACGAAAGGGGTCATGTAGAACACCGCCTCCTAGTGACAATCCAATTTAATAATACCATCAAACATGGTCTAAAGAATGCTCCAAGAAAAATATGGAACATGAAGTACCCATTGTCCATATTTCAAGTGAGTGATCCCTCTAGCAAAGGCATGAAAGTAGCACCAAATGACAAGATGACCATCAACAATGACTATCCACCACAGAGAAGTGATTCTCCTTTGGAGAATATCTCCTTCAAGTTATCCACTCTCAAAAAGAAAAGAGGGTCCATAGGTATCAGCTGTAGACTCAAAAATCAGAATGTGATGCCTCATACAATATTAGGTGTAAAATACAGTTTAGGAAGGTCCCTTGTACAAGCTGAATGAATTGTTTGTCATAGTTGGGCCAACTTGCATACTTCTTCTTAAGGAGACACACTCTTCATTCTATGGGGGGTATCTTTTTGTGCAAAAAACTTTGATGGACTTATAAATCTACTTTTGGCTTTCCATGAGGAAAGATGTGGAAGATTAGATTCAAAGGCATTCATATTGTATCCAAAGAAAGTCTTTTAACATGAAATTTGAGTTGTTCTCGCCTCTGTCAATTTTCTGCAAGCCATGGATGTCAATCTTTATGTGTTTCATTAGGGGTTTGCCTACTAGTCAACAAGACCATGAATACATCTTTTTGTGGTTATTTGTGAATTCTTTAATATCACAAATTTTTGTTTCCTGCAACAAGACTATTGATCTCTCTAAAGCTGTAGATGCCGAGTTGTTCTACCAAGATATTTTGAGCCATCTTTTGGTTGCCATTGATTTTCATTTCCGTTCATGAGTCTAGATCTCTGACGCTTTTCGAAAGCCTTGTAGAATGTTTATGGGTTGTTAGCTGATGTTTTTGGGATATCGTTCCATCTTCAAATTTGTGGCCAAACTGAGGTAGTCAACATAGCCTTTGTGCATGCTATGCACATAGCACCAATAGAATAAGCACGGGGATTAGCCCTTGCCCATTTTGCAACACAACCGTAAGAGGTCGACTCATGTCTTTACGGGTCGATCCTCATTTGTGGTCTATTAAGAATTTCAGCCGCTTGTGTGTTATGAAATTGTAATTTCTCTTCTATCTCTAACCATGATATCCCATCAACAACCTAAGTCACCGCATTTGCTGATTTTCAAGCTTGAAAATCGAAAATCGCCAAATTTTATTTGAGGACGAATGTAATCATATAAAATCGTCGAATTTAATTCTTTTAATTTAACCCTAGCTCGCGAGTTCGTGTTTTCTGTTTAGATATGAACATTGAAACTTTGTATCTGCCTTGTATGCCTGCGTTGTTCTTCACCTGATGCCCTCAATCGAAACTATGTCATGTCCCCAATTTTGGCCTAAGGAAAATAGACCAAGGTCACTTAAGAAGCATTTAGAAAATTATTAATGGTGACAAATAAGGAGAAAATAATTATTGGCTAAGGGGAAGTAATAATTACGCAGTGCATGGTTTCTGCTGTTCTATAGTATTTTTCTATGGTATGGGCAACAAGTAGATAATAGAACATGGTTTTTATTGGCCCATGGTATTTATCCATGGTATTGGAGACTTTCCAAGGATAAAAGGAGGCGGAGGCAAAGGGAAAAGGCATGCTTGAATATTTGGAGATTTGTTCTTGAGACCGTCTAGGGGTTAGCCTAGAGTTTTCGTTTGGGGTTGGCAAACTCCATCCATCCATTTTGGTCTAGTTTCGGTGGTGTGACGGACCCACCCTAGTTGGACAAAGGGGGAGGATCCATTCAGGGTCTTCATTGGAGCTTCATCCTGGTTGGCATCACCTTTCAGGTTCTTGTTGAATGTATCTTGGTAGCTGATATCACAGCCATAGTTATTGTATTGTTTACTCTTTGTTAGTAATAATAAAGGTGCCAATATCATCTAGCCATTGTGATGTGTTATGGAATGTGTCTAAAGTGTTTGATGAAATGTCTATGAGAATACATGTTGCTGGTAAAAGTTATAAATCAATGTAAAATTGATTAATGTTGACAAATTCATAGATTTTGTGACCCACCGGAATTAGGGATATTACAGTGGTATCAGAGTTGGTTTTCCTGCCAGCCTGAGCGGGAATCTATTGAGAGTTTCCATTTCTTGTATGTATGTAATTTCAAATCCAGGTTTGATGACTCATTGTGGGAGTTGAATTTTATAGAGTGGGGCCGTATTTATCCATAGGACCGAGTTCATCTTCGGTCAAATTGGATGATGGCAGTTGCAACTTTGCCAAGAGCGGGGACATCACAAAATTGAAGGTGGCAGAAGTCATGATTTTATGAATACTGAAGGCCGCGAGAAAAGGTGGGTCGTGTGCATCATGAGCAGCGTTTGACTGCTTTGTCCACCAATAATAAGTGAAGGCGATAGAAGTCATGATCTCCATCAGGGCAACCCTAATCTACCAAAGGGACTGTGTTCAACATCATTGGAGTTTTGCAAGCTACGACAGAGGCTGAGTTTCTATTATTTTGGCTGTTTGTACCCATGTTCAATTGTGAGGGCTGTATGCTACAGTATCTGGCTGTGATAAATTGATGAATGTGATTATAGGTGGGCAGACGCTTCTTGTTTGTGACTCGTGGAGCACCGTGGTAAGCGAAAGGGCAGTGTGCACATGAGAAAGGTCGTGTTCCTTGTGTGGATGAGCCGATAGCTGGAGGAAGGGACGCTCTCTGGAGAGTATTGTGAGCCCTAGAGGTGGCCACGAGTGTGCAGANCATCATGAGCAGTGTTTGACTGCTTTGTCCACCAATAATAAGTGAAGGCGATAGAAGTCATGATCTCCATCAGGGCAACCCTAATCTACCAAAGGGACTGTGTTCAACATCATTGGAGTNGGTCGCCACCGGGAAAGAGAGATGCAGAACTGAAGAGAAAGCCATGAATGGAACTCGTGTAGCAGGGGAAGAGGACCGTAACCCTAAGGAGAAACTGCAGCAGCCCTGAGGAGAAGATTGAGACTGTCTAAAGGGTCGTGGTCTCGTGGGAAGGACTCGAGGTCTTGGTTGTGGTCTTTGATAAGAATGCCGTATCCATTGTAGAGGTCGTAGCAGCTGCCGAAGGATATTTGGCATCATTCGGGACATTCTACAGTTCGTTTTCCATTTGCAAGATAGTGGCATCTACAGGAAGAATAACATCACTGTTTGCATTCTTTGGGGAAGCACTTGTATTGACTGGTGTCTCCATTTTACTTTTGCAATCAAGCTACAGATTGGAGTGGGGAAAACTTTCAATTTGAATCTTAAAACACTTCAAGCTAAGGAAAATTGCACATTACAGCAGTATTCACACCAAGTGTTTGACGAAAGTCATCATTAACAATGTTAAAGAAGTTAGAGGCCACTCAACCTTCAGGAGTTGCAAAAGGGTTATAAGGCGTTAGTCCTATTACTTGCTCACAAATTCAATACCCTGGTCAGCGTGAGAAGCATAAATCTGTTGCTGCAGGAAGAAGTCGGGAACATTACAGATACCAACTGCAAAACCAGTCAAACATGATCACTAGAAAAAGATAGCCATCTCTATTTATGCTACAGGATAAAGAGGGTGTCGCTACAGTAGAAAGAAGAGGAGTCTGAATGTTGCTGGGGTAATCATATGTTGGGCATACAGCGTGTTGAGAAGACTCCCCTTCCCTTGTTGGATAGCCTATCCATCGTTGATAACTGTAGGAGTTCCCAGGCAGTCAGATCGAAGGTCACCTTACAGTGCAAGCTTGGCGGTTGTAACAGGTCAGAAAATTATTTAATATCAGACATCCTCTGCATTTTCTGTTGGGAATAATTATAGTGTATGAGCTGGAATGTTTGTCAAATCTCAGTCACATTAAATCAGATTTGAAAACTCAACGAGTTAAAGCAGTTGGAAAACAAGTAATTTTCATAAGTCTTTCCAGCTGTAAGAGCCATGTCTTGTTCAGATTCAGAGTATGAGCCGTATGAGGAAGAGTATTCTTTCTATGCCCCAGAGGTAAATGATTTTAAACAATATGATGGGAGCTATATGGATGAGGAACCCTGTTACAGTATCTCTACCCAATTCACACTTAGAGATGATGATGATGGTTACTCTTGTGACCACTTGTACAATGAATATGCAGACAGAGGGACCACACCACCAAGGAAAGATCCTTTGAAAGAAATAGCATGGTGGAGGGAAACTTGCAAGACCTTGCCCCAACAATATCAAGCATATGCTGTTACGATGAAGTCATACTCAGAAGTTCCTTTTGAATTTTTTGTGAATGCTTTGTTTGGGTATAAGCCCAAGAATGAAGATGTGGAGTTAGTGAAGAAAGGTCTATGCCCTTCTTGCAAGAGACCTTGGAGAGAAAATCATATATGTTTGGAGGAGCGAAATGAGGAGGCCAACACCAGTGCTAGGAAGGATAAGATCACAATCCTTACTAATGATGGTTATCAGCATAATGAAGCTATCGCTTGTTCTATTGAGAATCAACCAGAGGCATCTCTCACTGAGAACATGGATCAAATAGCATCTACTGATGGATGCTATAGTGGAGGGATACCTACTAATGGGTGCCATGGAGAGACATTTACTGATGAATGTCCATTCCTATATGTTGGTGACATAAAGATTCCACTTGATGAGACTACTGCTAGTACAAGTTCCCACGAGTCTGGAAAAGATGAAGATTTTGCAGTAAAGGAAGAGGACCTAGGATCAATCTCACCATCACCACATGAGCTTCACGAGGTTGATCATGTATTAGAGAAAGAGAAGGCTTCTTTTCATAAGCTTTCCCATTTTAAAGGGTCACTAAGATGAATGACAAGAAGATTCAAGAGGCTCTAGCCATTCTCCAAGTCACTAGTGCACTTGTGTCCCAATTGGCTTGGAGAGATGATCCCTTGGGGGCACAAGCTTCCAATGGAGTCATAGAGAAGACCCTGAAGGCAACATCAACAACTAAAGGTAATATCATGTGTTTGCTTTTTGATAGAAGTCATTTGATTGAGCTTGCTGAAATATTACATGAAGCCTCCATAAGAGATAATGAGGAAATTTGCAAGCTCAAACATGAATTGAATTCCACCCAAGATTGTCTGAAGGATGCTCAAGAAGCACTTCAAGAATCTAAGGTCCAAAATGAGCAACTTCTTGAAGAGTTGCAAAGTTCATGGTCTCCTTCCTATGTTTCTGATTTTTGTATGGATGATAGCAGAGAGACTCCTCATGGTGTGGTGAACCATGAGATTCAAACTGATTTACAAATGTTTGAAGGGTTGAAAGATGAGCAAGCTGAATGGCAAACACTTGCCATGGATGAAGAAGAACAGGAGTTGTCTCATAGCGCAAGTCTCGCACTCATGGAAGAGGCACATGATCCTACACACATGGAACCAGCCTTGAGGAGAGGTTTCCAATTTTTTGACTTGGAGGATGAGTTGGTGCATTACACTTCATCCTACACTGTTACTTCTTTCAGTTTTCATCCCAGTGAAGTTTGGGTGAAGGGGTTTTTTCTGTTAGTGACACATGAGGAGTATGAGACTCCTACCCTTCATGATGATCCTATGATATGTGCACCAATTCCTTTTGAGCAGCATTTACATCCATTGTTTCGTATCACTTCTACTCATGGATGCACTTCCTTGAGCCACTTGGAGGCTCCTTCTTTGATTGATGGAGGTTCTTCATCCATTGCTTGGATAAGAGAACACATGATGAGACATCTTGATACATCTTATTCTTTCTTGCAGCATTATGAGACATGGGATCCTCACCTATGTGACTGGATTAGATTTGATTGGTATCTTCATGATTGTGTGCGTTTGACACATGATGATTTTCTTGATTGGAGGTGCAAGCTTCTTGAGTGCTCTTCGATGAATGATCACTTCAGCCACATCGGGAGTGGCATATCTTTGTATCATTTCACTATGTTTCATTATGATGTATCTATATTAGTGATTATGATGTATGGAAGAATGCATAGTAGAACCTGGGATCCTGGCACCCCTCCCCATGGTGTATTATTTTGTACCACTCTATGTATTGGTGGAATGCGCCAGTTATGGGATCTTGGCATTCCACACTTGGTTGGAATAATTGGGAGGACATGGTACCCCTCCTACTTTGATGTACTGTTTTGGGAGACCTTGTGCATGGTAGAGATGCACAAGCATTTGGACTTGGGTAGCCCACATTCTAATTTGTATGTACTCACACTATGTATTGATGGGGTGCGCAAGTGTTGGGACCTTGGCATCCCATACCTGCGGGACTTGTTCTTGATGACATTTTACACTAGGAGAGTGAGCAAGCAGTGGGACCCAAGCATTGTTGATTATGGGAAGCTCATTGGGAACACATTTTGGTTGGTTGGCTTGAGGAAGCACACCTCGTCTCTTCTCCATGGGTTCATCTTTGCAGCAGTTCGTTATGGTTTCCTACATGCTTTTGGATGGACTTATGTTTTTCCTACAGGGTGTCATGATGACTTCCATGTGCCTCTACTGCATTGCATAGGAGAATATATATTGCACCTTGCATTTTTGAGGATCATTTGGGATCCTGGTATCATTAGTCTTCACATTAAGTGCATGGTTGATGGTGGAAGATTGATGACGTGATGGTATGGTTTCTTCATTGCTTGAGGACAAGCAAATTTGGGAAGGGAGGACTGTCATGTCCCCAATTTTGGCCTAAGGAAAATAGACCAAGGTCACTTAAGAAGCATTTAGAAAATTATTAATGGTGACAAATAAGGAGAAAATAATTATTGGCTAAGGGGAAGTAATAATTACCCAGTGCATGGTTTTTGCTGTTCTATAGTATTTTTCTATGGTATGGGCAACAAGTAGATAATAGAACATGGTTTTTATTGGCCCATGGTATTTATCCATGGTATTGGAGACTTTCCAAGGATAAAAGGAGGCGGAGGCAAAGGGAAAAGGCATGCTTGAATATTTGGAGATTTGTTCTTGTGACCGTCTAGGGGTTAGCCTAGAGTTTTCGTTTGGGGTTGGCAAACTCCATCCATCCATTTTGGTCTAGTTTCGGTGGTGTGATGGACCCACCCTAGCTGGACAAAGGGGGAGGATCCATTCAGGGTCTTCATTGGAGCTTCATCATCTGGGTTGGCATCACCTTTCAGGTTCTTGTTGAATGTATCTTGGTAGCTGATATCACAGCCATAGTTATTGTACTGTTTACTCTTTGTTAGTAATAATAAAGGTGCCAATATCATCTAGCCATTGTGATGTGTTATGGAATGTGTCTAAAGTGTTTGATGAAATGTCTATGAGAATACATGTTGCTGGTAAAAGTTATAAATCAATGTAAAATTGATTAATGTTGACAAATTCATAGATTCTGTGACCCACCGGAATCAGGGATATTACAAACTACATCAGATCTTTTGGGCATGACTGCCTTGTCCCCCCAACTCCCCTCGACTGGGACTGTAGGAGATTTATATCGTGTTCTCGCTTGACTCTCAGCATTCGAAAGTCAAACTCAGAACCTCCTAATTGTTCTACAGTTAGTGATAAACAAATTCATGGCAAACTAGCTTGTGGGCATGTGGAAAATGAGCAAATTGGTTGTAGCTTCGTGGAAAACTGGTTCTAATTATTGACTGTATTGTAACTAGATTCATTTTAATAATATTTTAAATGAATATATTGAATTTTATTAAAAAAATTGATGTATTTTTTATTATATTGAATTTTATTAAAATTTTTGATGTAATTTTAATATTTCGAATTTGATTAGAAACTTTGATTTATTTTTTGTTATTTTAAAATTTTATAGTCTTGAATTTAATGCTGAATTTTATCACCAAAATTTGATTGCAAATTTTTTTACGAACTTCAAAGTCATTGAACTGGAGCATGGATTCGAACTAGGTGACTTAGTCGATAACAGGGGGAAGAAAAATCTTTTTCCGTTGTGTCGAGCTTGGCCAAGATGCACAACACAACCCACGACATTCCTCAACAAAGCATTGTTAATTACAAGGCATTGCATGATAGACTTCGAGTTTCCCTTCATTTTCATGTTGGTGACAAAGTTTGGTTTCCTTTGTGTCGAACTTGGCCAAGCCGCACAACTGAGCCTCGTGAAATTCTTCAATAGAGCATTGGTAAGTACAAGGCATTGCATGATAGACTTCAAGTTGCCCCTCATTTTCATGTTGGTGACAAAGTTTGGTTTCACATGGATAGACAACAGTTGAAAAATCAACATCACATCAATTTGTTCATGTACGAGCCTCTTGCACCGTTATCACCTATATAGTAGCCGAGCTACCATATTCTATTTTTTCAAATACAGTACAATTTTCATCCAGATCTCCTACATATGAGATGTTGAGATGAGCAGTTTTGTCGGATCATTATTTTATTTGTGGACTATTGTACTCTCCCATGCCAGGACTGAGTCTCAGGACACTCAGATTTGAGGACTGATGTAGCCATTTAGTCATTTACAGAGCACTTATTGATGCCCAGATTTATATTAGTACTTTCTCATTGGACAGATGATGGTTCAAATGGATTACATACATGATTATGACTTGGCTTTTATTATATTGTGTTATGGTTATCATTGCTCTTATACTCATTTTTGTGACATGTATTAACATGTAGTGTCATGATCTGGCGGTCATAATTATATGGACTTGGATGTATTAAGTATTATGTATTGATGTCCTACTTAGAGTTGGAAGTTCCTGATCTATACTCATTGGTTTTACCCTCCTTAGGGAGAATAGAGGTAGTCATTCCCACCATTGTTTTGGCTTGCTAGTGTTGGCTTCATCATTCACTGTCTCCACCCATCCATTACCTTCTAGTTTTGTTTTAACCCGACTTACTACTTGACTTGTGGCATGCACTACCTTTCCCTGCTAGAACCCTTGTTGGACAATTCTCCTTGTTTATATTGTGTCTTGGCTTTGAGTTGGTGACAGAACTTGTCTTTGGTGAGTTGGATTGTATGCCTAAATCATTCTGGTCGGTTGTCCCAATGTTTGGCACTGTGCAGAACTCCCCTTGGTCACTTGAGATGTTGTTGGCTAAAACTGAAAGCTCATGAACTACTTGTGTTGGAAAATGATAAATATATGCCCATGGAAAATAAAAAATGCTAAACTGTGTTTCTTAACATATGTGAAAAAGGGCAAGAGCAATGAAATGCTAAAAATACCCCTTGAAGGGTATAAAAAAAAGGTCCAAAAAGCAATGGTTAAATATATGCTGTATCCAAATATCGCTAACCTTATAAATTTGAATATTTCCCGGATGAAAGGTGCGATCAGCTATGCTTTTAAGCACTATTGAAGTCCCAAAGGGTCATATAGGCCAAAAAGGCCATGGAAACAAAATTGATGGTCCTAATGAACTTGGATCAAACTTGATGTAGACATGATGCCTAAGTTGAATAAGCAGTCTCTGAACAACTCAATCATTTGTGAGGCACTGCTATTCCCTGTGTTGTTGTTTGTCCGGCATGTGGTTATAGTGAGTTTTCCCTTCCATATCCAAAGTGTCATGATGTTGAGTAGGAAGTCATCCTTTGCCCTAGCCTTGTCATTTTCAACCTTCACCCTTCACTAGCAAATTGACTACAACTATGAAGTGAGTATAGTCCTGAAAGTCTAGTCTGATTAATAATAAATAAAAAACCTATATATGTATTTGGTTGATGTACCGCCAGTGAAATGACTGCTACTTGTTGTGATTGTTACTTAAATGATTTGTAGAGCATGTCTTAGCCTTATAGCACTTGCAGTAGATGGATGATAGTCTGAGTTATATTATTGGTATCTGGTCATTTACAGGGGATTATATTGTCTATTGGATATTGTTGATGATTAGGCAGAGACTTGGAAAGGGTATGAGTATATAGCCTAGATGGATTTGGACTCTCTGAGTCTAATGAGACAGTTTATTTTCAGTTCCGGGCAGTCAGAGAGATGATCAGACGCATTTTACCTTTCTGATGCAGTTTTGCTTCATAGGATGATGTGTCTGAGCAGGGAGATGTTTTATTTGGATCTTCTAGGGCGCTGTATGGGGCATAGGGGATGCAACCACTTGATTTTACCATTGTACCCCCATCCCAGAGAGCTTGGTGGGCTCAGTTCGACAACATAGGCATCCTAGGAGGCTGTTTTGGCAGGTTGACATTTTCTGAGGCAGATTAAAAAATAATTAAATGGCTATTGAAGAAATCAATTTTGGCTACTGAGGCAAGGAAATGACATGGGACGAGTCATGATGATGAGAGTGATGTCCTTCGCACCTTCTCTAGCAGTTGCAGCACCTGATTGGGCCCACACCTATTTTTTGGGCATTTTAATATTATTTTCTGGAGCTTTTGGGAGGCTCATGATTTCCTCAAGGAGGCACAAAGTCAAAGAATTAAAATATTATATTATTTTATTGTGCCATGGGGCACCCATAGGGAGTTAGTTAACACTCCATGGACCCACCATTTGCTTCATTTATTTCTTGTTGAGTGGGGTACCCTCTTTATGGGTGATTTAGTCCACTTTGGTACTTTATGGCTATATTGATCCATGTATTGTATGTTGAGCTCATCTCAACAATTGATTAGAATATTTTATCTTTTAATCCTAGCCACTCGTTTTGAAAGTGGTTAGGATTTTGGTTCTCTCATTTCTATTTAAAGGAGAGAGCTTCTCATTTGTAAAGGGTCTTTGGCTCTTGGATTTGATTAATAATAAGATTTTTTTGTGGATATTTTCTGGATCTGCTTTGCATTTGATGTTCTTCGATGGTGATTGGAAAGTCTTTTGCTTCCTAGCATTCAGGAAATTGTTATGAGATGTATATTTTTTTGGGGATCATTGTCTTGTCTACAGGAGGACGATTTCAGCTTAGGCGTTTTTGCAGGGGGACCTCAACTCGCTTGGATTGTCTTCGTTTTTTATCAGGGAGTTTTCATTAGTGTTGTGGTGACCTATGATTTCTTCATGCTATTTTTCTGCAGCATATAGCTTCTTTCTCATGTCACAGCAAATCATATATGGTTGACGTTTGTTGTGCAGGAGAGAGGGCGCATTGACTTCCTCTGGAAAACACTAGACAGAGAGCTTACTTCAATCTTCTCAAATTGATCGGGATGGCGGCGATCATCATCATCAAGGCATCTAGAAGCATTTCCAGGTAAGATCTAATAGGTAAGTCTCTTCTCTTTCATATCTCAATCCATTGTACCTTCTTTTCTTGAATTTTCTAAAAAAACTCCTAAATAGTAAAAATCCAAAAAATATTTAATCGGGAACCGCTTGATCTTTGAGCAAACCATTTCTGGGTTTTGTAAATCGAGCGTCCCTCTCACTGAATCATCCTCAACGCTGCCCTAATTGTGATGGGTTTTCCCTAGATCTGACTTTCTTCCTGGTCAAACCCCAACGCCCCACTAAAAAATTGAGTTTTTTCGAAAAATAATTACGTGGGTTTGTAGATCAGGTCTTCCTCATCCCAGAACACTCCCAACGCTGAGCTAGTTCTTGCCAGGTAGCCCTAGATCTGAAAAACTGACTTTCAGACTCCTAGCCTCCCTCATCAGATTTTGACTTTTCCAGATCTGATTTTTCCCAAAATTTTCTGACTTGGGTTTGTAGATTTGGCCATCCTGATCTCATTTCCACTTAAATGCTGAGCTGATAGTCTTTTGGTGGCTCTAGATCTGCAAATCTGCCTCTCCAAACCCTAGCGCTAGCCTTCCTTCTACTGATTTCCCTGTAACCTGAATCTTTTGAGCCAAATCCTTTTCTAGGTCCATAGATCAGGGCATATCCCAGGTGGGTTTACTTAAACGTTGTGCTGATATTGACTCCATTACCCAAGGCTAAATAGGCATTGATCTCCAAGCATAGCGTTAGCCCCGTGTTGACCTCTTTCCCTCGAATTTTGACTGCTCCTTGATAACTCAGGTAAATTGGCATTTTCATATCTCTCACTGAGTCTATCTCTTTGGTACTAGATAGTCCCAACTCTGTCCTTACTCACCCTGTCTCAGTTACGTTTCCCAAGACAATGGTTATTTTGATTAGTTGCTAGTACCTTAACCCTAGATCTAGTATTACCCCTACAGGTCACTTTGGATCAACCCTCGTATGACTGAAGCCCTCATCCAAAGCCCTAGTCCACTTACTACTATCATCCATAGATCTAGAGTTTCTAATTACCTGACACCTTACGTACCTCAAGCCATATTTGATCTGATCTGGTGTCTATGTTTGATCTCTTCTATCAGGAGTAGCTCTGGGTCTCCCCCGTTGTCTTGGACTTGGATAACATAAAGTGAAGACTGCCTTGATTGGTGTGACAACCATCCATTTGGGAGTCTAGGCAGTCTTGGTGCCACCTCCTTAGTTGCTTGCCCCTCTACCAACCATCCTAGATTCACCTCACACAGGCAACTACAAGGTTGGTGACAACATGCACCTTCACACAACAAATGGGTTCCAGTGCTTTCATGTTGGATTTTCCACCTTAGCGTTGCATCCATGATGTGGTGAATGTTTGCAAGAGCTCAAGTTGTATGAGCCCCCTTACATGGAAGAATACCAAATAGGTGCCACTCACATTTTGAGGTACAATTATAGATTTTCAACCTCCTTTTCTTACCTAGATGTCGTACTACCCCTCAAACATAGGCAAGCAACCAAGTTTCTATCAATAGTATTTTCCCACTACCTTTGATGGTAAAAGAGTAGGACCTCGTCAATCTTGTGCTTCCCCTAGGATCGTACTAGACTAGGGATTCCTTGATCTTGTGCTACCCTTAGAATCATTTGCTTAACCTCATTCACTGCCCAAAGGATGTCATCCACTTTTTCGGTCTCTTTACAGTAATTGACTTCGATAGTGAACTTGCATCTCGGTCTCCACTCTCTCCCATGGCCACCAGGTCCAATAGGCCTTGACATCCTCACTCTCTCTCTCTCTCTCTCTCTAGTTCTTACTTAGCATCTATGTCACATGGTTTGGGCTGGAGTTCGAGTTCAACGACCTTAAAATTCGGTTCTAATTCGAACTTTTTTTTATAAAGTTTGGGATGAGGTTCGACATTATGTTCACATATATATATATATTCTAAATCAAAATTCAAAATTTATAAATATATTTAAAACCCCTATATATAAAATATATATAGTTTATAAAACATAAATCCACCTAGAAAAACAATACATGGTAAGGCGTCAAATATTAAAATCACACTTTAGATCAAGATAGTAATTTACAATGTAATATTAGTGGCGTACTGGGAAAAGCATATCCGCCTTTGTGGCCCATAGCAAGTCATTTTGGACCTAGCTCGACAACCATCTATCCATCGGGAAGATGTCTACTACCATTTTAAGAAATCGCATCAAGGCCGCAACCAACCAGAATGGAGTGGCCTCGCATCGTGGTCCTGGCCCTAGCGCCATTGATCCGCTGAGTATAATTTATCAAATCACAAGTGTGTTGCTCGCAATGAGCGTGCCGGCCCTAGAAGCGTCCATCGCCAGCGAGAATGGAGTAGCTACTGGCTCGTCTCGAACCAGAATGGAATCACAAAGTCGCCATTTGCTTTACCGCCGCAGCTTGAGACTTCATAAAGTTCGATGAATTTAAACGAACTTCAATTTATTTTTAGGGTTAGCCGAATTCTGAACTTCAACCTTGAGGCCCGATGAACCGTGTAACATAGCTTAGCATAGAGCTCCCCAGTCTCTAGCATTCTTATTGTATCATTGTAGTCACATGTAATGTTCCCAAAAGTGACATGCATGCAAACCCTAAAAGTGAGATGCATGCAAACCCTAAAAGTGACATGCATGACATCTAAGCATTATTTAATGATGCATGCGCCCAATTAAGTCTCCATGCGCATGCATGCAAGCCAAGTGCAAATTAGAAGTTAAAGTGACCTAATTAGGTCAAAAGTTAGGGTTTTCGCAGTTGACAGTTATAAAAGAAAGATAAAGTGAATGGAGACTTTATTTTTGATGATTATATGATTTGGAGCTCTTGATCAGCAACACAACGTGCGGCCACAGCAGTTGGGGTTGAAGACAACATCTTCAGCTAACAAGGTTTCGGCAGTGAGATATCTGCCCTAGTCTTATCCAGGGTAGGCCATCTAGGTTCACCATCCGCTCTTCAATTAATTCATTCCTTTACAGTTATCCAGTATCCATCAGAGATTGTTTGCAGGGGTACGTGTGCAGCCGTAAGGGGGTTTTTAGCTGGAAAACTCCAAATCATTCGCTGGGTCTTTAGATCTCAGTCTACCTTCAGAACCCAGGCACCATTCTCATCATCAGTATCATACTCCAGTACCCGGTGATTATCAGATCCAGTCTTGCTCATCCGGAGCAGTTATCAGCAATTTCAGGATCAGGGGGGCGTGAGGAGCTAAACCTCCAGATCAATTCGCTAGCCTGCCTAGAGACCTGAGAACTTTCGCAAGTGTCAGGCATCCTCTCCGGCACCGGAAGATTACCACTCATGCAAATTCTCAGCTTCAACGAACACCTCCTTCACTGAAAATGTCACCCTTAGCTGATTTTGGGTTCGTGCTGCTTGGGTATCACCGAAGGCAGAAGGTACCAGTTCATCTCCAAATCGGCTCTTGATGCATGCATATTCTCTCAGGAGCGTTTCAACCAGCTTATCAGTGGTAAGTGTTACATTATATCCTGCAAACCTTAACCCTAATTTCAGCAATAAAATAGGGAATTTTTGCATGGCTGTTTGCATGCCCGGCTATTTCAGTAACTTTGCATAGAAATAGAAAATATCAGTATTTGGGATATTACAGTGGTATCAGAGCATGATCCTTGCCAGCTGTGGGCACATAACAATTGAATAAAAGTGCATATTGATGCATGCGTGTACATGCAAATGCATGTCAGTGATGTTGGTGAAGTGCATGTCAGAACAAAGGTTTTTCTTTGCCAACTAGTGAGAACATGAAGACAATGAGAAGGATCTTGACTGGAAATTGGCAGAGGTTAGCAGTACTTCAACACTTGCCTCGATATTAGGAGTATCTAGCCTTGGGGGATGAGGTATGTGCAGCATTGTCCTTTCAAGATTATTACACCATCAATTTCGGGAGCCAACCCAAGGATTTGGATGAGGATCTCCTTAAAGGGATACATGGGGGAGTGAAGGAAGATGGGATCATGTTCAAACGCTCTCTCTTGTAATATGACAGTTTGGACCATAAGAAATCAGAGATTGCACCCTTGAGTCTTCTGGATGAGCACAAGGTAGAAGAGAAGGCAGGAGAGGAACCTCAATTAGATTCACAAGAACAAGTGGAGAGGTATGACATAGAGAGGATTGATTCTATACATGTCGAGCAGTATGGAGGTTATGAGCCACATCTTGTGGAGGGACCATTAATGGTTCAGGTTGTAGATGCAAATGTGTTGATGGGAGACATATTCCAGGGACTAGCCGAATGTGTTGTTGTCAAAGATAATCACCCTCCGACAGTTTTGTTCTCGTTTAGAGTCTAGTACAAATGTGTGTACAGCATGTGTACAGTTGTGATGATCTCCTTTGTTACTTGCATATATTAGGTTTTCACCTTGTGTGTATGGGTTTCACATTGCTTTTCTGTGTTTCTATCAGCATGGAATTCAATGGCCCAGGGAATTTCATCACCTAAGAGTGAAGTTTTCCAGGATAGGGAAGGAGGGAGGAGTTGGTCACAGAATTTAGTGATCCAATCCCAGACTTACCTCACACATGAACAATACCAGTGGATATCATAATAATATTAATTTTGGATCCTTGTCTTTAAATTTGCTTGTTTCATTTTTCTTGCCAGATATACACTGGACAAAGTAGAAAAGAAATATAACGAGATAGTCTGTCTAATGATGTCGGGAAATATTTTGAACATTGAAAATAGAATATAAAGAAATTATGCAAACATATTTGAAGGTTGTGAAGGTTTCTGATAATTGTAGTTTGCCTGCATAGTGACATTATTCCTACCCAGGCTGATGTGAATACAGCATTTGTCCTTGCAAAGACGTGCCTTAGTGTCTATTGAACAATTTACAACAGCCATTCTAAGGGATTCTGAGAGTAGACACAAAGTTGTGAATCTGTCACATAACTTCATTTGATATGTTTTTGGTTTTAAGGTCTTTCAATACATATCTTCATTTGTACCCGCTTTTGCTACATTGAGAAATGTACAGATACTAAACTTAGATACATCGTTACTAATACAAAGGAAGTATTCATGTTAAGTCTTTGAGCTTGACGTACAAGTTGTAGTCATAGAAGGGAATGGACAGAAACAATCAATTTCACATAAAAGTAAAAATACGTTTGATGGTTATCATTTTCTACCCTTGCAGATGTCTCTCTTTTTATTCTATTTTATACAAAATGATTGATAGATTAATTCTTCTACACTGATCTGCTCATTGTTTTGAATGCTATATAGGCCGTGGTGGTGAGCATTGATCCTCGGAGGGTTTACCTTCAGAATCCTGATGATGTACCTTTTAAGGCGGTGAAACTCAATCATCCTGGTATTACTTTGGGTCCTTGATGTGATGCCCTATATTGAACATGTTTTTTAAGGAAGATTGGTTATCTTGTATGTTGTATCTTGTTTTGCAGCATTATTACATTGATCAGGCTCTTTCAAATACATGTAATGCTCATCTTTCAAGTGAGACTTAATAATGCTATAAAGGTGCTTAGGCAATGATTTGTTGCTATGCTTATGTAATTATTTACTCCAGTGGTTAATAGATTGTTTTGTATTCAGGGCCAAGAGGAGAACAGTATGCCTGGTATCAATGCACGGTAACTGTGATTTTTCTTTGCAATAATTATTCCATAGAAACTGGAAGTTAAGGATCATATGAAATCATGTCATGGTTCTGTCTATATCCTTTTATACCCTTGTTTTCCTTTCTATCTCTGTTTCTTCATAAGTGTGTTGTAAAGGTGCAATGTTAGACTTACAAATCTAGTCAGATGTACAGTGATTACTCAATGGCCAAGGAACTACATGGAAATATATAGGTGAAACTCTGAGAGTCTGATGGCATTTTCTTCAGAAACTATACTTAATCTTTGACATGACAGTGCCAGGGTCATTTTGACTGGTGTGTTGTTAATCAGGGTAGATATTCCCTCTGAATTGCATGTCCTGTCAGTTGTTGGAATTTATTGCATTAAATATTTTAGGCCGGAGTTGTACAAGGCTTCTTAATGAGTATTCCTGGTTTAATTTTTGATATTATGTGTAAGCAGTTGCTCAGCTAGACATTGTTCTTGTGTAGTTTTTGATTGAAGTAGTTTGAAGCAGTTTCTTCTTGCAAGATAACGATCCTGTGAATCTGTAACAACTCTGGCTGTGTCTATACAATTAATGAATGGCCTTGAAGGTTAGGGAATTTGAAATCATTCTGTTTAAGATACGGAACTTAGAAGAGTGCTTACAGCCTTACACATTGAAATTAGGATTCCTTGTGAAGTTGCTCACCATTCAAGAAAAGTATAACATGAAGTCCCAAATATTGTTGTTATAGTATTACTTCTACTAGGTTTGATGGAAACAAATTAACATGCTAATAAAAGCCTACTTTTGTCAAATAGAGTAGAAATAATTAAATGTTGAAAACAAGTGCAACAATCATACATGTAATAATAATAATAATAATAATAATAATAATAATATATTTTTAAGGTCACAGCCAAGCCAGACACCAATTTAGTGTATGAGACCCCCTTGTTTGTGGGACAAGGGAGCCCCCTCTGCGCAGTGATGTAACTGTCAAAGTCTATAGAGGTGTCATACCCTACCCCCCTCCGGATTTGAACCTATGACCATTTAGGAGGAAACACATGTTAGCCCCACTCAAGCTGTATATCACCAAAGGAGATACCCCATAGGGTCAAAAAAGTAGAACATCCTTGGTGGGCTTAGTTGGTGTCAAGTGTAAGAGCAGGATAGCAGCATGCTATCACTCACTCTTTCTATGTGCCTTTCTGATTGAGATAAGAAGAGGGGCTGGGGGAGGCTCACCAATCTATGGGAAAGTTCTCTTGTCATGGGATTAAAGTTTCCATCATCTTATTGAGTGTATGATTGTTATTGTCAAATGTGGACAGAAACAGTAACTTGGAATTTGATATTGTGGGATTCTAATAATGGCAACGGATGATGGAAGTGAATGCCATTTGCTCCTAGATATTTAATGTTTCAGCTTGTTGGGTTATTGATTTAAATGCATGAGAGGTGTTTTTATTAATGACAAATTTTAAGTCTGAAATCTGTGTAAACCAAGTGTTTGACAAATGTTTGAAATTTTTGTCAATATTTCTACATGGTATCAGAGTTGAGGCTTTGTAATTACAGCTGATTGTGGGTACAACAATAGTGTTGAGTTGTTGGGCAAGGGTTCTTGCTGTGTTTTTTTAACAACTTGTATAGTAGAAGACCTTATCTGGATGTGACTTGCAGGTGGTGGAGAAAGAGTGAACTGTTGTTTTTTTGGTGGTCTATTATTTTCTTTGATAGCAGAGATGGTTGCTTGTATCAGATATGAGGATCGATTGGTTGTTATGTCCAAATACTTGCAGTGGAAAGTTGGGATGACTGCTGTTCTCAATGAAAATAGACTATGGATCATAGTTTGCACCGTGGTAACTCCTCTTCCTGATACTGATCTTGTTGCTTTGGATATGCATGAGGTAAAAGAGGCCAAATCCCAAAGGTTGATTTTGGATGGCATAAGGGACCACCTTATTCCACATGTGGCTGAGAAGAAGACTACCTATAATGTGGACTACATTGAAAGGCTTGTTTGAGGGTAAGAATGAAAACCGAATAATGGCTCTCAAGGAAAAATTGCAGGGAACCAAGATGGCCAAGGGTGAGGGTGTAACATCTTTTCTTACCTGAGTGGCCCAAATAAAAGATGATTTAGCTGCAGTTGGAGAAGTCATTTCTGATTCTGAGTTAGTGAGGATAGCCTTGAAAGGCTTCACTAAGGAATGGGAAGTCTTTGTGAAGTTTGTGGTTGCTCAAGAAAAACTTCCAGATTGGAATAGATTATGGGATGATTTCACTTAGGAGGAGATCCGGGATGGATCTCAAGGCAGTGGATAGAAGGAGGGTGCTAATGAAGAGAATGTTTCTCTTTCTACAACTACAATAGAAGAAGAGGACTTGGCGAGAAGATTTGAGAAGGAGTTCTCGTTGTTCTTTCTTATTTCTAGTGCTGACAATAATGGAGTAGTTCAGAATGGTACTTGGTATGTTGACAGTGGAGCCTCATGTCATATGATCGGAATATGGCATATATTTCGTATAATTTTTGAGACTGGTCCTGACCGATTCGTTCAGTCAGAAGGGGGACAGGCACCTGCAGTGCGTGGAGTTGGAAATGTCAGATTCCAACTTAGTCATGGAGGATACATTGATCAGGATGGGGCCTGTTTGTTCCAAGGATGAGGGTAAACTTGCTCTCGGTCTCAGCCTTGAAAGATGCAGGGTATTCGACATTGTTCCAGAGGGGACATGTGTACATTTTTTCAAATAGAGATGATCTGGGACATGTTTATATATACTCGGAGAGAGTGGGACTAATTGATCCACAATTGTTTGGTGATCAGTTCGATGAGCTGTACAAGTTTAGTGCACAACCTACGGTTGATGAATAAGACGTGGAGCAGGAGACTCTTGAGGCTGCAGTGGCGCCAAGGGTACAATCTCGAGTTTCGATGGAAGAGATGGAGTCTCTTCTGAGTACTAGCAGGAAGTTCAACCAACATGAGCCAACCAATGCTCAAGAGTGGATAATTGATTCTCCTATGAGCTTAGGGTTCAGGGTGGCTGCTAGAAGGTTATCTTAAGATTCGAGTTCAGTGCAGGTAGTAGCATTGGTTCCAGGTTTAGAGGGAGCTCCTACAACGAACAGTGTGATGGATTTGAGGACCGGACCTGTTGATTATGGCAATGAGTACCTCCCTCGCTAAGAGGGAGTATTAGAGATTTAGCTCTAGAGGCACTCTGCATGTTTTGTCTTGTATGCGGAAGTGACCATGCACTAGCTAGGCTACTTTACTTTGTAATGTTGTTTTATAAAGTATTAAGTGACTCTTATGTAAATGAGAGTTTTTATAAAGTATTCCGTTGTTTTAATTTTATAAAGTGACTTTATGAGATAAAGTGCACTTGTTTCATAAAGTAAAAAGTGACTTTATTAAAATTAAATGTAACCGCTTTTGGGAGGAAGTTTCTCAACCCTTGATCTTGTAAAGGCAAGATTTAATCTTGGACTTTGGATTTAGGGAATGGGGAAGATTAACAGTCACTTTCAAGTTATAAAAGAGAGCCTAGGGTAGTGTGCAAGACAAGTTGAAGGAAAGCATTTCCAAGAGTGAGCATTTGGCTGAGTTATTTGCAGAGAGAGAGGGAGCTGCAACTTTTCTCAAGTGGGCACAAATCCTAAGGAGAAATATTTTTTTCTCAAGTGGGCATGGATGCCAAGGAGCTAGGCACGTTTCCTAAGGCATTTATTTTTGCTGAGTTGTACTGTTCTGTACAGTTTGGACGATACAACAGTGGCACGAATTTCGAGAAAATTGATGGGCACGATTTTCGAGAAGGAGAAAAAATTATGGGCACAGAAATCTATACAGTTCGTACAATTCCGTTCAGTCCGTACAATCCGTACTGTCAGTTGGGCACGAAAATTGAGGTGGGTATGGAAATCGAGGAATCTGTTACAGCCATTTAATGCTGAAATAAATGCTGTTGTAAATTAATTTTCTGCCTAATAAATGCTGCAATAAAATTTCTCTTGGGCTGGTTTCCTCAGGGTGGGGTTTTTCCAGGGTCACATTGACCAAATTTATGTTGTTTTATGGGTTTATCAGTCTGCTGTTTTTTATGTCATTTTTCTGCTGCTACAGTCTTAGTTTCAGTGTTTCAGCTTGTTGGGTTATTGATTTAAATGCATGAGAGGTGTTTTTATTAATGGCAAGTTTTAAGTCTGAAATCTGGGTAAACTAAGTGTTTGACAAAAGTCTGAAATTTTTGTCAATATTTCTACATTATTGAGGTTCTTAACTTTAATTGGCTTAATGGAGAAGGATTGATTCTGTGTTTGTCCATCTTCCTTTAGATAAACAAGGTAAGACGATAGCTCAAGTAATGATAACTGCCCAAATGGAAATCTTATGTGTCCTATGCTCAAGTAGATATATGCATGTAACTGTTGATGATTATAACTCAGACAAGAGCTTTTGCATAGGCTAGATGTCAAGTATGTAGTAGTTGCCTATTTATTCTCTAGGTACTTGTTTAATTATTCAGTAAGTGACTTTTATATCTCTTTCCTATGTTTCACTTAGGAAAAACACATGATTAAATTAATGTTGGTCAATGACTAAAAAATGAATATAGGATTAAGTCACAACCTTTGATCATAAGTGAGGCTCAGAATCTAATCTTGGCCATCCATCAAAAATACATTATTAAATTAATGTTAGTCAATGACTAAAAAGTGAACTTAAGATTAAGTCATAGCCTTTGATCTTAAGTGAGGCCTAGAATCTAAGCTTGGCCATCCATCACTTTGGAGATTGGGGGTTAGGATTTTGGTCATTGAGAAGCTATAAAAGAAAGCCTAAGGAGAGGTGAAAGACACAAAATCAAAAGATCATTTCGTAGAGAGATTTTTTGAAGAGAAGAGTGAGAGACTTGGTGGCTAAACAGAAAAGAGTAAAGATTTTGCAGGAGAGAAGATCTGGGGCAGGAGAGAGAGGGTGATCTCATAGAGGGCTGATTTGTACAGTGATGTAGAGGGCCAAAAAGGCTAATGCAGACAGTCACACAAAGTGACGCAGCGTAGTACGATTGACGCAGTGAGTCGATTCGGTGACACTAAGGCCGTACGAGCTGATGCAAGGGCCAATTCGTTAATGTAGGCTATCGTACGGGTGACGCAGAGATGTATGGGTGATGCATGCATTCGTACAGTATGACATGGGCGATTTGCCTTTTGGGTGATTTCTTCATTCTGCCGATTTTCTCAGGGATTGAGTTTTAGGTTTAGTTGTAATTTCTGATTTTTTTCTGTGAGTTAATAAAACAACATTGAATGCTGGTTTTTCCCCATTGGGGTTTTCCAGTGTAAATAACTGTGTCAAATGTGTGAATGATTTCCTGTTTATTTTGCTGCATTATTAGTTAAAAGTATCAAGTATTTTTGTTTATAATTTCCAAGTATAAAAATTATTGAGAGCAGAAATCAGAATTTGGTATTGAGTAAAATTTTAATAGTAACAATGTGTCATGGATAAGTCGAACTGACCTGGATCAGGGAAAGCTAAAATCTTGAAATGGAAATGTGGAAATCTTCAACCGGATTGGAACCGGGAAAAAATCGGAAGAAGAACCGGGATATGAAAAATACATAAGTACTCGAAATTTAATAGAAACAAATATCTTCATATTCATCAAGGTAATTCTAAGACATTAGAAACCAAATATACAAAGTTTGGTCATGTATATAATATTTGAGGCTGAATATAGTAAAATGCAGTCGAGGGTGATATACATTTTAACTAAAAGACATATACATTGTGGCTCTAAATGGCCTATAGATACGAAAAAAATCATACTACAACGTATGGTCAAAATCATCCCCTATATCGGGATCCTTATAATCATAAAGCAGTCAAACACAAGTGTTTATCATGGTGCAGTCCTACACTCCGCCAACCCATGAGATGTAGAAGATCAAGCTTGAACATTTTTATTTCATATTTTGCTGAAATGCTGTGTTAACGCTTGAAAACATCTGGTCCCAAGGAAGCTAGTACAGTGCACTGTCGCCATGTACTTTTTCCCTGCACTTTGGGTTAGTGTTTGCTAATCATAGGGTAGATTCCCTAGTGACTTTAGGGGTCAACAAACAATAAAAAATGATCAATAACGCTTAAATAGAAATAAAAGCTTACTTCCCTGAATAATTCTGCTAATAAATATGAAAAAACAGCAAGCACAACTTAATCTAATAACTGAAACACTGTACAAAAAACGATACCTAGGTGTTGGGCATGCAGCCCAATGCAATTCTAAACTAACAAATGCGAAATATTCTCTCAATTTTTGCGGTAAAAATAGAATCACAACAAGCTAAAATTGCTGTAATCTAACAAAAAATTGAAATAAAGAGATCTAAAAATGCATAAGAGTTTTTGATGTAGATATGATAGTTCTCTTTTATATAAAAAATCAAGAGTTAAACTTCAGTAAACCAATTCCTTTTATTGGAGTCAAAGAAATAGGAAGAAGAGAAAGTGACTTTAGCAAAATATAATCCAAGGACTATCCACTCAAACCCTATCAAGATAAAGATGAGTAACGCATGAAAACCTTAGATGATAGAAGTTTTAGACATGCAAAACATGTAGTTGTTGCCGAAGAATGTTATATCTTTATTATCAAGAGCTGCAGGTAAAACAAAGTCTTGATAGGTTTGAACAACAACATTACAAGGTACAAAACATTCTATTGGATGTGATAGTGTTAGTCACGACCCAACAAGACCAACTCTCCACCACCGCTACTCCACGCTAGCTATTGATCTCAATCTCTCTAGGAAGAAGAAGCAAAAGGGAAGTGGAAAAACACAATCTCGACAACTTAACAATTTAAAATCGAACAAAAGAAAGTCTCATTTGTTGGACACATCGAGCACATTGAGAGGGGGGGGGGTGAATAGTGCGTATAGCTTTTGTTGCTTTTTCAGCGTTAACAATCATCAACAACTTATTCAATATTATGCAGAATATGTTATTATCATTATATCAACAATTATAGCTCATCATCACATATCAGCATATCATCATCATATAGGAAGCATAACAAAACATAGTACACAAGATTTTTATGTGGAAAACTAAGTCCTCGGAGAAAAACCACGGAAGCCTTTATAATAATAGTTTTCCAACAACAATTGGAAGGAGGAAACAACCCCCTTGTTACAATGACTTCAATTCTCTAGTTACAACTGAAAGAAGGCTACAACCCCTTGATTTATAGGCTTAAACCTTAAGGAATCCCTAGCTCCTTGGATTTCCTTGCCTCGTCCTACCGCCCTGATATGAAGATAGAAATTGCAAACCATGACCGCACTGAACCTGTGGACCTGCTAATCAACACTTGTACTACACTGCACCACACTGCTCAACCTGCACCACACTGCACAACAACTGTCACTGTTGACCACTGCTCATCAATTGTTATTGCTGACCACTGCTCATCATCTGACCACTTCTCATCAACTGACCACTGCACCACATGTGTACCAATAACATGTACCAACAACCTGTGCAAAACAATGTCTAATTAATCTGTTGCTCACATCATTTGACTCAGTTAATCCGAGTGTAACCAACTGCACACCAAACTCAGTCCACTTGAGTCAAACCAGTTGCTTATACAACTTAGCTAGTGTGAGTCATACCAACTGCACATAAGGCACCTGTGCCAATCTTGCTCAACTGAACCAACCTGTACCAAGTTGCTTGTGTACCTGTGCCAAACCAATCATATAATTGTGTTAATCTAATCAAGTACTATGATAGTCAACCAACCCTTTTTACTTGGCCTAGTTCATCAAGTAAGAGACACATTTGAGAAACCAAGAGACTTCACATACGGTCAACCAAACTCTGTCCAATCACACTCAACTCAATGACACCACAACCAACCTCAATCACAGTCAAGGAAGACTTGGGCAGTTAAACAAGATAAACCTCAACCAACTAAACTCAACAAGAAGATAAAATACTTAGCCAACTATGTCAAACTCAGTCAATCTCATAAACTCTGAGACACAAAAGGATTTTTCACTCTAGTCAAATCAAGTCAACAAATCAAACAAATATCAAGCAAATAGTCGCTTACAATACTCTCAAAGGTTTTCATTTATATTCAATAACAGTCAAGCTCCACTTAGGTCATAGACACAATGATCAAGACTTGTCAAACTAGTTTTCAAAGAAAACACTTAGGCTAATCAAAGAAATCACTCACAATATCTATTACTTACATGTCAACTTTTCATTCAATACTACACTATACAATAGTCAAGATAAACACCAAGATCTATGCCAACAATATTCAAGATAATCATCAAGATCTATATCAAGATCACATCAAGACATATGCCAAGATAACCATCACCATAGCCTCCATAACATGTTCAATGAATTCAAAGAGATATACCAATATATAGGCTCACATACTAAGATCAAAGATGAACTCTATTCATGAGAGACATGTGCCATTACAAGAGAAACCCAAAAGCATGAACCATACATTTTCGAAGATCACAAGATGAAGAAATAATAAACAAACCAAAATAAAGTCTATATCATGTCATCACATAGCCATTGCAAGAAGCTTTCCAACGAGCCAAGAATTTTGTAATTTTGATTCCGTATGAGAAAGTTATGCCAATTTTAGTGAGTCTCTTCAATCTTCAAAGATGCCAAAAAATTTCTCCTCCACAAAGTTTCGCACTTTTCTCCAAGAGTTGCGAAATACCAAAGAGAGACTTGATTGATGAATAAATGAAATGCTTGATCTTCTATTTATACACAAAATTTCAATTTTAATTGACTATGCCAACATGTAAATAACAAATCAATAATTAATTAAAATAATTGCTTTTTGTTTGGTCGGCCGACCCAAATGATGAGGTTAATTTGTCTTGACAACTTTAAAAATTAAAATCTCTTCAACTAAGAGGAGTTAGGAGATGCTCCACATATCAACGGAAAGGGATTGATGAGGATCATCATCTTATGGATGGATTGTTTACAAATACTTAGTCCATTACCCTTAAATTCTTCAATTTGTACAGGATGCCAAAAATTGATTTAAAATCTTCTTGATGGCTTCTTCAAGTATTTTTATGGCACCAAGAGCTAATCACCAACCAAGGGTATCTTCCATGTTCAAGGTCTCCATCATATGCAATGCAAATGCTTCATCATCATTAACAAGGGTTTGTTTAAGATATCAAGGGCTTCATCTTTTTTGACCAAGGGATTCATCAAGATCAAGCAAGAAGGTTCTATGGGCTATGTCAAAGTCTCCATTGGGCTAATTAGCACGACCACCAATCAATCTTCATCAAACAAGTATTTCAACAATTTCAAGGGAGTTCAAGGAATTTGTTGACCAACTCTATTATGGCTATGTGTATGGGTCCCAAGCCTTCTCATGCAAGAGAATAAGGGCACCTCAATGGTCTTCGATCAAGGGAATATGAAGTATACCGTTTTCAACAAATGACCATAGAATGGGTCGTTTGTTCCTGTTAAAAACATGGACTTCAATATGAAGCTATGACATCTAATTCCAAGAACCATCAAGTGTGAGTTCAAGACCCAAGGATATCATCAACGACAAAGCTTAACATGTGCAAGAGTGTAAGGGCAAGTGTGTGGGCTCCAAGAACCAAATTACCACATCATTCATCTAACAACAATAGGAAGACCATATGAAGTACAAGCAGCATAGAGACCATAAAGCAAAGGACAACTAGGATCAAGGGATACAATAATGGACTTGAATGGGACCAATATACATCTTAGGGATACTCTACCAAGTCAATGGGTAACCAGGGCTTTTGCCATTGTCCCAAGGACTTCAAGGGCTTCAAGCTTGGGCTTGGACAACCACAAAAGGATTCTTTTGAATCTGACAACTTTACAAACAACACACACAAAAGCCCTTGACTCTCAGGGGCTCCACAGGGGGTACCAAGACGAATACAACCACGACCTCCACGAGAAACTGTTGGCATCAATGACCAATCACTGTTGGCATCAATGACAACTTAATCAACATCATTATCTTTGCATCATACAATATATATAGGAAGGAATGAGAAGCGAATGAAGGAGAGGAAGGATAAGACAATCATCTCCAAAATAATGCTCCTTTTTGAGTGAAAACAATGTGTATGAGAGAAAACTCCAAAATATACCCCTTCTTCCATAATAACCATCCATAAGAGAAATTGCACTTGTATATGCCTAATTATCTATTTTAATGCACATGTTTCATGACTAAAATAATCCTTGCGAATTTTTTAAGGAAACAATTCCCAAAAATTAAGCATTAAGCTATGGTTGGATTAATTTTGAACTATAGTTTTAGGCTTCTAACATAGCAAATTGCGAATTTTGTTAGCTTATTTTTGGAAAAAGACAAGGCACAAAAATAGGAAATTGGATAACCTTATTTTAATAAAGGATAAGGTATGTAAAAATAAATAACCCTACCCTAAAGCAAGGCTCCTTATTTGACCTTATTCTATGTTATCCTCAAAGCGAAAATAGCAGGGAGAATCTTCAAGTAATGGCTCAAGGAAAATCCCAGGTCAAACTGTCAAATAAAGGCTCATCAATGAGGTCGCACCAACCAATGTCATATGCTAGCCCCTCGAGGCTCAACATCGTATAATAATAGTCAATATCCCCATGTGGGCCCATTGAACCAAATATAGACCATGCCAAATTGCAACTGCTTCTAGAAAATTCAAAGTGCTCGTAATGGCTTAAAATTTGACACTAACACTGCTTGCCATGCTGGGTCCCCACATATCAAGACACCTACTCAAAACAAATTGTGCTAAAAAACTGAACAACATAGGCAAATCATCCAATTGGGTCCCCAGATATTCAGTCACGTGTTAAAAATATATCATTGTCAGAAACTAATGAAACTCGAAAGATAGGGAAATCATCCAATTGGGTCCTCAAATATGAAATCAAATTGTTGATCAAACAAGTCTCCAAAAGCTACTAAGAATACCAGTTCGTAAAAATAGACATTCCTAAAAATAACATTTTCACAATTTTGCCTAAAAGTTGAACTCCATGCATATCTCTCTAAAGGAGGTAAACAAATATGATCGGGTCATGTAAAATATGACACTGCAACTCACCTTGATCACACCCTGTGGGGTTTTTCGACCTCCCATACTTTAAATGTATTTCTAAATATATAATTTTGTGTTGAATTTTTACCAAGGAAGTGTTTTTCCACTCATGCCTTGGGGTGGACAAGGACACTTTAAAATGTGGTCCCTAGCCAAATTAAAAGGTAAGACTTTATGATGAAGTGCCATTTTTAATATAAATTTGAGTTTATATTTTAAAAGTGAATTTATGAGTATTATTGAAGGTGTTCATTAAATTCTCATTTTAATCATTAAAATGTGATTTTTTAATGAGGAAATGAGATGGGCCCTAGATCTCATTTAGTTAGTTTTTAATCTAAACCAACAGATTTCAAGGCAGCATACAACACAGAAATCGAGGAGGCTAGGCACTGAAATCGAGGCAGATTATAGGCAGTTCGTATAGCATGGTTTTCGAGGCAAGTACAACATTTATTGCTTTTTGTACAAGATGTATTTTGAGAAAAAAATTCTGAAAATTTTGCAGGACGTACAACATGAATCCGTACAGTCTGCACAGTAGTTACGTACAGTATTCGTACATCACGAATTTCGAGAAGAATTCTGGAAAAATTCCAACAAGCCATTTAGTGATTGTTTGGCACATTTTCCAAGGCGTTTAGGTTGAGATAAGTACTACTGTAAATTTGTTTAATTTTCCTGAAGAAATAAAATCTCTCTTAAGAACAGGTTTACCCTTGGGGGTTTTTCTTAAGGCATTTGGTCAAAAATATTAGTCGTTAAATTTCATGTGTGGCTAAAATAATTTTTTGAGTTTGAAAAAGTTTGGCTGCTAGAAAAATTTATGAGTATGAAAAAGTTGAAAGATATCTCATGTGTTTCAAGTTTTCAGTGAAATTTTTTAATTTCTAATGTACATGCATGATGGGGTTGGGCATTAAACCATATGCTACACACTGAAACCGAAGCCGAGATGGGGTAAAGAAAATTTTTATGGTATCAGAGGTCAGAAATAAATTTCAAACTTGGAGAAATAAGGGAAATTTGGGTTGTTGAGCAGAACAGGTTCTTGAACTTACTTGCAGTGATGGCTACCGGTCTTAGGATTGAGGACAGGTTAGATGGGGCTGTAAATTTCAGTCCATGGAAGGCTAGAATAGTGTTGATTTTACAGGATAGTGAACTATGTGATATAGTGAACAACACTACAGCCAACACAATGACTCTTCCCGCAGATGCTACAACTAAAGCCATATTTGACAAGAGAGATATAAAGGCCAAAAGAATCCTTCTTGATGCAATAAAAGATCATGTGATTCTGCGCATATCAGGTAAAGTTCATGCCCATCAGATGTGGACTGCTTTAACTAACCTTTACCAAAGTTCCAATGAAAATTGAAAAATGGTATCAAGGGAGAAGTTAAAGATCATTCGCATGAACAAGGGTTAGAATATGATGACTTACCTCACTAGGATTACACATGTTCGTGATGAGCTTGGAGCTATTGGGGAGGTGATAGAGAGTGTCGAGTTGGTGCGTACAACCTTGAATGGTGTGACGAACCCTTGGGATGTATTTGTGGAGTCAGTGGTTGCTCGTGAGCACATCCCTTCATGGGATCGTCTTTGGGATGATTTTATACAGGAGGAGACCCATAGGGGATATGTACAGGGCAGTACATCTCAGAGCAAGGATGATGACGTGAATGTGGCATTAGAAACAAAGGGGAAGAAGAAGTTCAAGAAGAGTTCAAGAAGAGTTCCAAGGGTGGAACCAAGCAACAAGATGGAGAGAAGAAAGACATGAGCAAAGTGAAATGCTTTGCTTGTCAGAAGTTTGGGCATTATGCTAGACAATGCCCAAACAAGAAGAAGAAGAAACAACAAACAATAGCTTCAACAGAGATTGATGAGTATGCTGCTAGATTTGAGAGAGAGTTTTCTCTCTTTGCTGGTGGTTGTGTAGAGAGAGCATCATCCATCACTAGCAGGGATTTTGAGAATCACGTGGAGCATTCCATGATTGTTGGGCATTGACTGAGTGCTTCCACTACTTCCTCCACTTGGTACATTGATAGTGGAGCTCCGAGCCACATGATAGGCGATCGAGACATGTTCAGCGAGATTTCAGAGACAGGCTTGGAGTTAAAGGTTGTATTGGGCGATGATACAGTGGTGAGAGCAGTTGGGCGTGGGACAGTCCGCTTTGACAGGGATTCGATGGAGCCCATGGTACTGAGGGATGTCAGTTTCCACGATTGAGGACAAAGGCCTTGGGGTATATGTCCTAGATGGGAAAGTTTACATCTTTCCCAAAGCAGAGGGTCCATCTGTTTCATATGCGATTGGATTCAGATGCGGGAAACTGTACAATCTTCTCGTCTAGCCACATCATGCATTGGTACACATTCAGAGCAACAACGGGTTGTGTGAGTTATGGCACAGGAGGATGGCCCACCTTCATCATTTAGCTTTGAGGGTGTCGAGAGACATGACCATAGGTTTTCCAGATTTCAGTACAGAGCAGAGTGGTGTATGCAGAGGGTGTGCTTTGGTAAAGTACACCGAGACTGCTTTTCTGAGATGTGACAATAGATCGGATCCAATGTTGGAGTTGATTTATTCAGACTTATGTGGGCCCATGTCTTCTGCCTCGTTGACAGGTTTTGAGTATTACATTACTTTGATTGATGACTTTTCTAAGAAGATCTGGATATACTTTCTGAGAAGCAAGAAGTCAGAGGAGGTCTTGCTTTGGTTCCAAGAGTTCAAAGCTCTTGTGGAGAACCAGACAGGAAAGAAGATCAAGGTACTCAGATCAGATAATGGGGGTGAGTAAACTTTCCATGCATTCAATGAGTTTTGTAGGCAAGAGGGTAGTAGGAGGCAGTTAACAGTTCCTTACAATCCACAGCAGAATGGAGTTGCTGAAAGGAAGAACCGTGCGATAATGGGTGCAGCTAGAGTCATGCTGCATGATCAGAGTCTTCCTTTCTTTCTATGGGTAGAGGCCTGTAGTACAACTGTTTTCGTGTAGAACAGGAGTCCGCACCGTGCCTTGGGGTGCAAAACTCTTGAGGAGATGTTCACTAGGAAGAAGCCTGAGATAGGCCACTTCCGCATCTTCGGATGCCTTACATACTTGCATGTCCCTTCTGAGAACAGGACAAAGTTAGAGGCTACTGGAGAGGGGTATTTTTGTTGGATATGATGAGGTCCCGACGGCTTATCGCATATGCCTTCTTACACATAGGAGAGTTGTAGTGAGGAGGGAGGTGAGATTTGAGGAGGGGCGAGCCTTCAGGAGATCTCGAGATTCTGAGGTAGAGCAGCAACAAGTTACTCCACAGGTGACAACATCTCAGAGTTCAGCGAGTCAGGGTACAAGGTCACAGGTCTCAGGGGTGACTGGGTCACAAGTTACAGGTACATCGGTTTTAGGGACTCAGTCTACAGGGACAGTTTCACGAGTCACAGGTTCATACGTTACACCTTCATGTGATTCGGGTAAACATGGTTCAGGTTTAGGTTTACCAGGTACAAGATCTCAAACTGTAGGTACTTCTTCAGGGAGACATATGTTTAATGAGGATGTAGAGGAGGGTCTACCACATGATGCTACTTCTAGGAAGAGAAAGCCAAGTTGCCTTAGGGAGCTTGTGAAGGAAGCAAAGGAGTCTGTGGGGCCACCCAAGATTGAAGTCAGAGAGAGCAAGGCACTTGAGAGATTTTCCAGCTACATGGCACAAGTGATTGGCTTGCGTGAGTTCGAGCCTACTACTTATGAGGAGGCTTTTGTACATCAGGTTTGGAGAGATGCCATGATGGTAGAGTAAAATTCCGTCATGAAGAATGGTGTGTGGTCGGTGGTTCCGAGACTAGAGGGGAAGTGAGTTGTGACTTCCAAGTGGCTCTATAAAATCAAGAATGCTACAGATGTAAGCATCGAGAAGTGCAAAGCTCGTTTTGTAGCATGGGGGTTCTCACAGATAGAAGGAGTTGATTATGATGAGACCTTTGTGCTGGTTGCTAGATTTTCTTCGATCAGATCAATGATCTCCGTTGTGGCAGAGATGGGTTGGAAGATCCATCAAATGGATGTGAAGATCACTTTTCTCAACGATCTTCTACAGGAAGAGGTATATCTAGAGCAACCACAGGGATTTGAGATTTATGAGAGAGATTCTTATGTATGCAGGCTTAAAAAGGCCTTGTATGGTCTAAACCAAGCCCCTAGGGCATGGTACTCGAGGATTCATGCTTATTTGCTTTCGATTAGGTTTTGGAAATGTGAGGCAGATCCCAACCTTAACTACATTGTGGTTGGAGATGTTCTGTTTATTCTTCTACTGCATGTTGATGACTTGTTCATTATAGAGGGGAGCACTTGATTGAGGCATGCAAGAAAGATCTTGCTTCAAAGTTTGAGATGACCGACCTTGGGTTGATGCACTACTATTTAGGTAGGGAGGTGTGGCAAGAGGATGGACATGTTTTCCCGGGGCAAAGAAAATATGCTGCAGCTGTTTTGAGGAGATTTTAGATGGAGGACTACAGACCCATGTCCACACCCATGATCACCAACTAGAAGAAGTTTCATGCTTCGGAGGGAGAGTTGGTGGATCCTACTTTGTTTCGTTAGCTCATTGGTTCATTGATGTATTTGGTCAACACCAGACTAGATATGAGTTTTGTGGTGAACACTCTTAGTCAGTTCATCGTGGAGCCCAGGAGAGTGCATTGGACGACCACAAAATAAATTTTGAGATACCTTCGTGGGATTGTAGACTATGGTCTGGACTACATGAGGTCAGGTGGATTGGACTTGGTTGGCTTCACCGATTCAGATTGGGAAGGCAGTGCTTTGGACCGGAATAGCACTTTTGGTTGCTATTTCAGGTTGGGATCGATAGTTGTGTCATGGTTCAGTCGAAAGCAAAAGTTCGTTGCTTTGAGTTCTGCAAAGGCTGAGTACATGGAAGCCAGTCAAGCTAGTTGCGAGGCATTGTGGCTTCGCAAGTTCATGGTTGATTTATTTGGTTAGGAGTTGAGGCCTACTATCATTCACTGTGACAATCAGAGTTGCATCAGGCTCTCTGAGAATCCATTGTTTCATGACAGGTCAAAGCACATTGAGATTAGATACCACTTAATTAGAGATTATGTCCAGAGAGAAGCTGTATACTTACAGTACATTTCTATAGATGAGCAGGTGGCATATAATCTCACCAAGTCTTTGGGAACAGGAAAGCATATAGATTTCAGACACAAGATGGGAGTGGTGAAAAACACCTTCCTCGGTAAGAGGGAATGTTCAATTTTTATTAAGGACGTGTTTGTCCACTCATACCTTGGGGTGGACAAGGACACTTTAAAATGTGGTCCCTAGCCAAATTAAAAGGTGAGAATGACTTTATGATCAAGTGACAATTTTACATGTAAGTTTGATTTATATTTTAAAAGTGACTATGAGTATTTATGAGGGTGTGCATTAAATTCTCATCTTATTAATTAAAAAACGTTTTTTTAATGAGGAAATGAGATGGGCCCTATATCTCATTTAGTTGGCTTTTAATCTAATCCATTGATCTCAAAGTGGAAGTTACTCAAACAAAAAGGGCTTGGGAAAGGCAAGTGAGATTTGATTGTTCACATTCCAAAGAGAGAATCTTTGGAGGGGAGCAAGCAGGAGAGAAGAAACAAGGGTTTGAAGAGATTTCATACCAATGATAGCGAGAGAGAGCATTAAATTTTTGGCACACTTTCTAAGGAGAGAAAAACATAGATTGGGCACATTTCCCAAGGAGGCTGTACAACAGATTTCAAGGTAGCGTACAACACAGAAATCGAGGAGGTTGGGAACTAAAATCAGGGTAGATTACATGTAATCCATACAACACAGTTTTCGAGGTAGTTACAACATTTATTGTTGTCCGTACAACACGTTTTTTGAGAAAAAGATTTTGAAAAGTTTGTAGGCCGTACAATAGTTTCGTACAGTTCAGCATGGGGTCCGTACAGTTTTGTACAGTGCGAGTTTCGAGCAAAGTTATAGAAAAATTTCAGCTCGCCATTCAGTGATTGTTTGGCACGTTTTCCAAGGCGTTTTGGTTGAGATAATTACTGTTGTGAATTGGTTTAATTTGCCTGAAGAAATAAAATCTCTCTGAAGAATAGGTTTCCCTTGGGGGTTTTTCATGGGCCATTTTGTAAAAAATCCGAGTCTTTAAATTTCATGTGTGGCTAAAATAATTTTTTGAGTTTGAAAAAAGTTTGGTTGCTTGGAAAATTTCCGAGGTTGAAAAAGTTGAAATATATCTCATGTGTTGGAAGTTTTCAGTGAAATTTTTTAATTTTTAATGTACATGCCTGATGGGGTTGGGCATTAAACCATATGCTACAAACTGAAACTGAAACCGGGTTGGGGTAAAGAAACTTTTCATTATGGACCTGCTACGATTGTATCATGAGTCCATACGTAAGATGTAGCCTCTGTCTATAGTATACCTATATAGAAGTAAGCTATCCGAACTTTGTCCAACCATCTATTCTTGATTAATAAAGACGCAAGACCATGTGCCAAGTTTGAAAGGCACTCCACGAATCGTTGATGCTGCGTTAGTGGATGAACTGACCAATCCACCTTGTAGTCTACTCAGGAACCATCCATGTCGATTGGTGAACTCTATAACATGGAGCTCACCATGAATGATATCCATGAATACGTATTGTAGATAAAATAGTTTTTTAATGTTCGACTGATGATCACAAAAGTAGGTCAATGGAACCACTGAGTACAATTATGTTATCACAAGACAAGAGTACCAAAAACTGTCCTATAAAAAGTAAAATGCAGTAGGTAAAGTAGAATAGAGTGTGAAGTATATGTTGAACCCTATGAGAACCTACTTTGAACCTACCTAGGGAAATGCGGTGAGCATGTATCCAATGGTAGAGCACATATTGAAGTCGAATAATGACTCTGTTTCTCGGTTCCAAGAAGTGCTCAACATAGAAGGCCATCTTTGGGTGTAACCCGCTCGGAGGGTTAACCCAAGTGATTTGGATAAACTACATGTATATGTCATCTTTAATGATCCTATTCAACTCCTATTTGAAAGGTAGGAGTTGGCTAGGCGCATCCAAGGAATATCTAAATGGAGGGACTCGGTCCATTTGAATGGTCATAGTCTCCAAAAGATCTAAAGCACCCGCAAACTAACTTCGACCCCAATCCAAAGGACTAGACGAGGTAATAGTCTATGAAGAACAATAGGCTAGGTATGTTTACCAGTCCCACCCGTTTTCCAAGTCGACGAAGATTCGAATGTGATGCAGAAAGGAGATAAGACTGAACATTGCCTCAAGCCAGAAGAGCCAGGCACCAAACTCCGTTAGGATGATGTGTTGAGGGATCATCTACTTGCATCTGATGATGTGCTAAAGGAGAAGGGTTTGGACTTTGGACTATCTTAGCTGAGTCCCAGTCAGATTTAAGCGAACAAGGCCCCTAAATCTTTGAGCCATAAAGAACAATGGGCTAGATAAAGGAGTACATGAGGGATATCTTGGAAGAGATGTTCTGAAAGTTGTGTTGAAAGCACTATTCCTCGAGTAGAGCTAACGATTTATAGCCCTTGTTGATTTGAGGCTTAAAGGCATGTCACCGACTAAAGAAGGGTCCTAATAATTGCACCCCAAAGTATTTGTAGGTGCCGGTGATCTCAATCTCCTCCCCTTTGAATAATAAATGAAGGTCTAATGAAGTCTTCTTCATCCCATTGAAGATCATAACCTTGGTTTTACCCAACGTTGATCATTGATTTTCAAAGATCTCAGAAGAAAGCTAAGGCATCCAACTGCTTCGCAATCACTCTGAAGATGAGGCTATGAGGGCCACATTGTTAACAAAAGGTAGGATAGATATCAAAACTTGGTGGAGGAAGCAACCATCGTTGTCCTAGATATGCTTAAGAAGGAAGGGCTCCAACTCATCAATATAGTACCCAAAGAAGGTTGTGGGCATGGGGCATTCCTATTTAACTCCAATGGTACCCATGACAAAATCTGATGCGTTGTGAGCCATGCAAAGACAACTAAGGACAGACTCATATAGGCACATGATTTGTAAGGTTAACACCCAGATTTGTAAGGTGAAATTCGATGTTAATAGTTGTGTTGAAGTTTTGTACCTTGTATGTTGTTCCCCTTAGTGATTTTGCCCAAGTCACTAAGAAAAGAGGTCATGCCACATGTTTATTTATTTATTAATGACTTGAGATGATCATTAAATGCACTTTAGGGATTAAAGTGCACTTTAAGTGAAAAATTAAAAAGGTTAGTGAAATAAAAATTTAAATCATGGAGAGAAAGTGAATTTATTTCAACCATTCATCTAATCAATCTGGGCCCTTGGATTAGATGGCCTTTCACTTACCCAACTCATTTTTTATTTAAAGGCAAAATTTCCATGCGAAGAGGAACTTGAACGAATTTTTGGAGAGAGCATTTTTCCTGAGATGGGAAGGAGAATGCAACATAGAGGAGGGTATCAACACAAATTCCAAGGTGAATATTGCAGCAGAGTCTTGGTACGAATTCCAGTGCACCCAACACAAAAATCAAGGAAGGGAATCTGGCATTAAATGCATCGTATAGCAACCATATAGTATAGTCCGTACAGTACAATTTTCAGTCTGAAGGTGGCACGAAAATCGAGAAGGTAGTTTGCTGTGGAGGCATGAATTTCCAGAATTATTTGTGGTACGAATTTTGAGGTGGTAACCGTACAATTGAAATTCTGAAGGTGGTCGTACAACAGACACATAAATCGAGGAAGTCTTCTGTTGGTTCGTACATCCTATCAAATGCACATTGACACGCAATTTGAGGCATTGGGCTGAGATAAGTTGGTCTAAGATTTTCCATTACTGCTGAAACTTTGAATTTGACTGAAATAAAATTCCTCTGTCTCTAAGAGGTTTTCCCATTTTGGGTTTTGCTTGGGCAATTTGCCAAAAAATACTTGTGTCTGAAATTTCACGGTGTGCATTTATTGTTAAATTTCTGCCTGTTAAAATGTGATGTTCATTCAGTGTTCTAAAGTATGAAATTTTAGTGAAGTTACAACACTCTTCTAAACTGGGTTAGACTATAAACTTTCCTGAAATTTAACTTGAAACCGGGCTAGGCCTGAACACCAAAAATCTATAAGTTGCTCCATCTAGGTTCCATTATCCCGTTTTGAGATTCTAAGAATTCCAGAACTTTGAATGAAGTAGAGCTACAAGACATATATTTGTAACAAGTCCTCACATGCACTAGCTTCAAAGATATGTTGAAGGGAACCTAATCATGGCCAAAGCAACTGCAGCCTGCAACTTGGAACTCCACCATGTACAGATTCTCCAAAAGGGATATGAGCCGTTGTTGACCATGGGAGAAACTATCTAGTCAAGGAGCATTAAGGTTATTACTTGTTGGACACAAGGTAGCCTATCACTAATGCCCGTGGTCCCCAAAGCACTAGTACAATCCTGCCATTGTCAGTGAATGTCTCGATGTCGAACAACAATAGGAATCGTCTAGTCAAAACCCAATATTGAAAACTTTTCTAAATGCGAGGTAGATTTCCCATTAGGCTTGCGATCACCTAGGTACCCAACTTTTGAGTCAACTCTTAGAGCAAGGTGTGTTGTAGTCGATAGGGGAAGAGTTGTTGGAAGAAGAATGTTGAAAATACTTTCCAACCAACACAAAGCACATCTATGGATGATACAAATAACTTAATAAGTAATAGATGTGGTGGAGCTTAAAAGTACATACTCTCAACTTTATTCGTCTGTTTAAGACTCAAACTCTATATATGACTGACAAGACGAGGGATCGAGGATAAAATTATTGGATCCCCACCATACTACTACGATGTTAGACAACTCGAAGAGAATATCAAATTAGGGCTCATGATTTTCTTGTGATGAGTTGATTTTTTGGTTGAACACTAAGCAGAAAATGACTCATTAAATTGAAGAACCACCATCTCAAATTGGAAATATAAGGACCTATAAAACACCCCCCAAACACAACTTGACCAATGCCAAAGAAGATATTGGGAAATATACGTAAAAGTTGATACGGAAAATTGATCTTTGACCTGAGAGGAAGGAAAATCACAAAACATGACTCAACCTACCTAATCACTCAAAAAGGGAGCAATATAACTGACCTATCCAAATAATTTGTTTTTTTTACATCATATATCATGGGAATGCATCATATCTGTAATGATCAACATATTCTAACAACTAATAGAAACGTGTGGATAAGTGATTGATCCGACGTGCCTGATTAACATAATCATATCTTCAGTGAAGCAAACCATGAAGACTATTGAGATGAAAGTATGTCTTCACATACTTGATTGTCAAATAAGCAACTTCCTTTGCTAGCCGAAATCCAAAACATGATTTCTCACTACCTAAGTCATTGGACACGTCCAAAACCCCCCTCGTATCCCTTAGGGTCGTGTCGGATACGGGCACAATGTCAACATGTGCCTGACATGTGTTTTTTCGTGTCCTGAAATCGGGACATGAAAAAACATGTGTTGGACATGTGTTGACATCATGTCTCGAACTGTCAACTACTTGTCTATAAAATGTAATAAATTGAACCTCGAGGGTTTGTTCTAAAGGGTTGTATGAGTGCTTGTTCTAGAGGGTTTTGATCTATAGAATGCACGATGGTTGTTCTAGAGGGCTGTAGCTATCATCTTTGTGTCTCTTTGTGATTTATGAATGACATAATATGTAATGTCTGTTGATTCTAATTAGTAGTTTCTATTGAATATTTGTAAATGTTCTAGTTTGTAAAAAAAATTGGATCTATATGTCTATATATATATAAAACGTGTCCTCTATGTCGTGATTCCAGGGGTCACCGTGTCTGTGTCGGACACTCATATTTTCGTGTCCTTCGTGTCCCGTGTCGGACACTTGTATTTTTGTGTCCTTCGTGTCCCGTGTCCTAGTGTCAAGTGACTTAGCCCACTACTGAATAAGAAGAAAGTGGTAAAGCTACAACTTTTTCGTGCTGCCTCCTTATATAGCTTTAGCATTCTCATTTCAAACGGATGATGATATAAGCTAATATCCAAGCAATTATCGAATTGAGGATTACATTGAAGAACAAAAGCGTGTTGCAAGATGCTTACTGCATTGTTGGGAAAATCATCTTCTATTTGAATAAAACGGTATTCTTCTAGATGCAACAATATCTCAATAGGATGTTCATCTTGAACAATCTCATCTATATAAATGGGAAAATAAGTCTCATTCTAATCAAGATCCTCATGATCAATTTGTTGCACCTTCTCTTTAAATTTGCAGATAGCCGTGTGCATAGTTGACCACTATGGGAGAAAGCCCATCGACATCTTGAGACGGAAAAGACATTGATGGTCGTGTGCACTGATGGCCACTACATGTTCAGATTCTCAACATGGTAGTCCCACCAACTCTTGAGATGAACAAGTTGTAGATGGATGTGTACACTAATGACCTCTATTATCCTAGGTTCTCAAACATGGTGTAGGAGAATTCCCTCCATCACTTGAGATGAACTGATAGTAGATGTCCATGTGAAGCATGTCTGGGTTCTCAGATAGAGACGGACATATAACACATTAATGACTCCTCTCGACAGAAAAAGACAATATTGACGACCTTCATTTTGTATAGAGATGATCGAGACAGATGAGAGGCACAGAAGAGACCTAAATGTTCATGATGTTGATGATGACATATCTGAAGAATACCTTCCTCGTTGAGAGGGAGTGTTGGAACTTGTGCAACTTCAGAAGCCATTCTTATTGTACTTGTATTGTACCTCCTTGCACCTCCTACGGGAGATTATACTGTTGTAATTATTCATTGTAAACCCTGGAGAAAGAATAGAAAAGAAAAGAATAAAAATAAATTAAATTTGTATTTCCCCAAGGTAGGTCGACCCCAGTCAAATTGGCAAGTTGGCCGTAGTGATTTTTCACTAGGAAAATCAGTATAAATTGGAGGCGCCCCTCATTATTTCACACATTCACAACTACTCACTCAGACAGAAAAGGTGCGCTCCAACAGTCTAGGAGAGTGTTTTCTGGGGTTATATCTGCGAGAGACATTTTTTGTCTCTCTTCTTCTCTTTATTCTTAAAAGATCATTATCTCTATACGAAGGTGTGCTGGGTTTTTCTCGATTGGGTTTCCCAGGATAAATTCTTGTTTTATTTGTTTTCATGCTTTGTCTATCTACGAGAGATCCTTTTGTTTATTTGCAAATAAGATATACTGCTATAATCTTGTAAAAACTAACACTCCTCACTTTCATTTTAAAAGAAGACTTATGGGATAATACACTATGCATTTGTTTTACCCTTGCTAGGGATCTTTGGAGAGATGCGCCCCTCTTGAGGAGGTTTTTTTGGGTTAATGCAAGCTTTTTTTGGCAATTCTTTGGTGAAATTGTTTGCTAGGTGATGTTGTGATTTGTTGGCTAAACGCGAGCACAGGGAGATCAAACCTTCTCATCTATTTGTTTGAATGGTGGTTGATGATGCATGTTCAAGTCTAAGTGGTAGCCCTAGTGCTGCATTGTTTCCTAGGATAGGCCATTACCATCCTTCTTGCCACCTTAGCAAGTTGAGGCATGTCTCCTTGTGAGGGTCATCTAGGGTTTTTACCTTAGTTTTTTTAGGCTAGTTGTTTGACTTAGGAACTCTTCCTCTCTAGGTTAGCCATCCTTACTAGATGCCCTAGGTTGGGTGGGGCTTTTGCTAGGGTTAGTTTCTTTTGGTTTTCACATCTTTCTTCTCCAAAACTTAGGATTAGTCTTGGTTTAGGTTAGTTTCTATTATTCCTAGGGTTTAGTTTAGGTTATTTTTGTGTTGGCAGTGACCTAGGCTAGGGTTTATATACCTATTCCCTAACGCTCATTGCCCTCCTAATAGCTTACTGTTGCTCCCTCTTTAAACCCTTGCTGCTCCCATTCTCCACCTTCGTTGCCCTAGCAACCTCCCTATTTCTCCCTCGACAGCTTTCCCTTGACCCTTTCTTACCTTGGGATGCCCTCTAGGACCCTCATTAGGGTCTTTTGCTCCTTCGCTACTTTCCCCACTCACCCTAGGATCTGCCCTTTTGGCTGCTCCTAGACCTCGGATTTGCTGCTGCTAGCAACAGTCCTCCGCCTTACAGTATCCTCCCTTACACCCTCAGCCTTACCTCTCTACCAACAGATCTGATATCTCTGCTTTCCCTTTCTCATTGGCTGCCATCCCAAGCACTTTCCTACCCTCGGACTTGCCATTTAGGACAACCATAAGGCTGCACCTTCCTCGGATCCGTGGCTTCTATAGCAACAACCTTCTCCCTTAGTCCTCTACCCCTACCTTAGGGCTTCCCTTACAGTGGCATCCCTTCCCTTTGCTACAACAAGTCTCCCTTAACCTACACTTTGACAACACAAAGAGTTAGTACATGTTGGCATAGGCTAAGTTCACGGTCTGCATATAAACATGATCTACAACACAGTTCAAGTTGATGCAATTGCTTGGTTAACGCCTAGTTACATATTGAATGTAAGTTTATGTTGCTAGCCCCCACTTATATTGTTGTTAGTTAATGTTATTTATGCTAATTCAAGATGGAATACTTCTAACAACTGACACTACAAATGCTGCTATAAATAGATGAATGAATGCATATTGCTGTACCTAAAGATACATGTGAAGGTGAGCTTTAATACACAATAGTGGTCCTAGTGTCTTACGAATATGATGACTATAATTTATCATCAAGCTTCATTTGGTAAGGCTGCATAAACGACTGTAATATGTCTCTTATTTTGCTATACCAAATACTGATATTCATATGCATTTTTTCAACATCTGAATAAAAAGGGACTATCATAAGTACTTCCATGAAAAACCAATACATTATACTGCATATGCTTGTTTGAAAATAGTGAGTTGGGGTGAAGTACTTGTATTTGCTTATCATATTATTGTCTTATCCTTGGTGAATGCACTACTGGCTAATATTTGCATGCCCGTGCTGCACATTGGAACTAATTGAAGGGTCCCTATAAAGGTCCTAAATAAGTTTATTCTTGGACATATGCACTTGCATTATTTACACCCACACATAGAGTGCATCCTTCTTATTATACAATTGACTCCATTAGGCACTAATCACTAACGTCGTCGAAACAAGATATCTTTTTGTGTCTTAGTGTCTTTTCAGAGTCGTAATAGGGCTCTCCCCTAGGAGGCTTAGGCATCTGAAGTAGTTGGGAGAAGTTGACTAAGGTTACAGTGGTCGCTTCACCCTCACATGCTTACCGGTGGCTTGGACTACCATTTCAACCGGTAACACTATCTATTAAAGAGGTTGAACAACCTGAAGCAACAAGAGTCCGAGACACAACAATGAAAGAAACAACTCCAGAAGACCATGAAGACCACGACATGGTAGAGCCACATGAACCTGCAGAACCACTTCATGAGAAGAACTCCCATAGAAGAAAACCAACATGGGCACGAGAGCTAATACAAGATGTAGGAAATTATGGTGCTCAAGATGAGATGCATAGAGAAAGGAAATGACCTAGACCATACAACAGTTATGTGGCATCATTGATGAAGTGTTGAAATACTGAGAGGGGGGTGAATCAGTATTTGTATAATTAAAAATTTAATCAAAAGCAGGTTGCTGGTCACCAATCACATCACATGATCAATATGTATAAAAATAACAAGTTGCACAGTACACAATAATTTTTGACATGGAAACCCAAGTTCTAGGGGTAAAACCACAGAAGCCTTTTAAAAATAGTTTTCCAGAAATAACTGTAAGGAGGGAACAACTCCCTTATTATAAAGACTTCAAATTTTCCAGTTGTAACTGCAAGGAGGCCACGACCTCTTGATTTACAGGCTTCAACCTGAAGGAAGCTTCAACTCCCTAGTTTTCCGGCTTTAACCGGAAGGAGGCTACAACCTCCTTTCCTTGCCCCGTCCTGAAACCCTGATAAGAAAGAGATTGCTGAACCTGTGGACCTGTCACACAACAAACCCTGCACTTTCTGCTACTGATAACCTCTGCACTCTGATCACTGCCAAATCGTCCCTGTATATGTCATATCACTGCCACACACTGCTCATGTACATCCTTGTACATGTCGTCATACACAATCACTGAAGTAGCTCTTTGTGTTTTTTCTTCGTCTTTGCGTTTCTTAAGTTGCTCCATAAGTTCTTTATTAAGATTTAAAAGGCATTGATTTTCTTCTTGCTTTTCTAGGACTTTTCCTTCGATGTCTTCATTCGAGTTGTCGTCCTTCTTGGTACTCTTTAACTTCTTGATCTTCGTAACTAATATTTTATCATGATTTCTTGATCGATATATTTCTTCAGTATTACTTGTTAATGTGGTATTGAATTTTGTAATTTCCAACCTGTGCACCTTTTTTGTGTCGTCCTCTTTCTGCTGGAGTTCCTCAATCTGTTGCTGAAGGAAACAATTCTCCGCTTTTTGGAATCTTACTTTGTATGAATTTGTGTGATTTTGTCATCTTTGTCCTTGATGATTTTGTTTAATCGTTTTATTTCTTCTTTATTCTCGACCGCCTCTTTCATGATTTATTGGTTTTGTAGATTTTGATTGGGATATTTTTCACTGATTAATTCCTCAATTTGAGTTGATAATCTCTCAATATGGCTTTTTAGATAAAGATTCTCCTGCTTTATTAATCCCTTAGAAATATCCACCTTTGTCGTGTCCAATAGTAGACGATCATTGGTTTATTTATATTGTTCTACTTTGTACTTTGTCCAATGCTACTTGTAGTTGGGATTGCAATTCTGATTTAGAATTCGCTATAATTCTTGACTTCTTCGACGATAGTTGATTTCCTTTCACTTGATTTCTTTGATGATAACCGATCTTCAACTTCTTTGACAATAATTAGTCTTCATTGACTTAACCTCTTTGACGATAGCGAGTCTCGACTTCTTGTTATGCCTTATTTTGACTCTTTTTTTTTGTCGTTTGATTTTGTTTTGTTCCCCAAACAATTCTTATTCAAAATAATTTGATTATTTTCCTTGATAATAATAATTATTATTTAAAATGTAATAATAATATTATTGTATATATTCCTTTTTTCTTTAATAATAATTGTAAAAACTACAATTATTAAAAATATATATTTATTATTACTATTATTAAAAATTAATAATAATAATATTAGTAATTTAATAACAATTATTATTAATTGTAATAATAATTTATTATACTTTTATTTAAATGACAACTTAGTTTTTTGTAAAACATATAATAATAATAATTATTATTATAATGTTTTGTTTTTGAAAGGTAAACGAAATTAGGGTTTAAGACTGGCGAGCGCACACAGGGTTGGAGTAGGTAAAGGGTGCGGTGTATCCAGAGGGTGAAGGGATGGATTGGATGCGTTGGTGTGGAATGGTTGATTAGGGGGTGAACGCAGCAGGATGTAGTTGGAGCTGTGCAGGGAGGAGGGCATGATGGAAGGGGCAGTTGCCTGGGGTGGGCACGCATGTTGGTGGAGGGGCAGGTGATGTGGTCTGGACACAACAACGTGGGATGGACGCAAGCGTAGGATGGACTAGACGGAGTGCAAAGCGGAGGATATGTTAGACTCATGATTGTTGTTAGACCAAAACTTGCAGGTGTTAATCTCCGCTACAATCGTCGGAGTTAGGATCTCGGAAGGCAGTTAGTCAATGTCACAAAACTCACGGTGAGCGTTGAACCCAATGTCCAACAATCTCCCCCCCAGCATGAGCCAGGTGAGTTTCAAACCCTTGACCTGTGGCTTTGATACCATTTGTTGGAGTCACGATTGCCGTTAGACCAAAACCTGCAGGTGTTAATCTCTGCTACAATCGCCAGAGTTAGAATCTCGGGAGGCGATTAGTCAATGTCACGAAACTCACGGTAAGCGTTGAACCCAATGTCCAACAGGATGCACGGGAGTGGAGGTGGCGGGAGGAAGGGGTTGCACGGGAGTGGAGATGGAGTTGGCGGGAGGGAGCGGAGGAGTGGGAGCCGGAGGGAGCGGATGAGAAAGCTACGAAAAGGAGTGGCAGCACGCGGGGGTGGTGTGGAGTAGCAGGTGGGAACGCTGTGCGGGGGAGCTCGGAGCAGGAAGTGGTGATGGAGGATGGCTACGCGACGAGGTATGGTGGAGAATCGAGCAAGAGGGAGGCGGTGGGAGTGGAGTGGAGGCCGGGGGAAGTGTGGCATGAGTAGGGAAGGGTGATGAATACTCTGTGGGGGCATGGAGTGCAGCGATGAAGATGGCTATGAGCTAGATCTAAGAGAAACTCAGAAGTAATCAGACAAGGTCCGAAGTTTTGGCCGAAGGTCGGATCAGGCAACAAAAGCTCTGATACCAAATGAAGCGTAAAAGCTTCTTAGTGCACGTAAATTCTCTAAAATGCCCACAGGTAAACTGAATCCCACATGTTGGTAAGTAATAATAAATATTGATAATAGATAAGATGATAAGAATTTACAATGAGGTTCGCCTTTATAGGCTTGAGCATGTGTAGTGAAGGGTTACACTCTTTCACTTAGTAATTAATAAACTATAATTAATATATTATTTTATATTTGTTATAGGTTTAGGGCTTCTTCCTTAGCACCCTTCAGATAATCACCCTTTTTTTGCATTTCCAAGTGCTTGATTGTATGCTTTTAAAGTCCTCTTTTCCTCTTGCTTCCTTCCCTCTTTTTCCTATAGTTGTTTTTGACATTCCTTATATTCTCATTTATTTCGGTTGATTTATTGTTCTCTTAGTGATGCTTGATTTATTGTTCTCTTATTATAAGGTCCCCTTTGCGAACTTTGTGCAGGAGTGGACATTAATATTACAAGTAAAATTAAACCTGAACTCAAACAATTTAAGTAATAAGGACTTATTTTTCTTGGAATGGTTAAACTCACTTTTCTAAGTTTATAGTGTTTGAGAAAGCCTTGGTTTTTGACAAATGAAGTGGTTCCATTTCCTATCTTGTTCTTGTTAAATGTACAACATCAGGAGTTATTGTCTAAGAGACTTATGTTGTATCAAGTCTGGAACTTGTGCTGTATCAAGTTCAGAAACTTATGTTGTATCAAGTTAGGAACTTATGTTTTATTAAGTTAAGGAAGCTTGTGTTGTATCAAGCTAGGAAATTGTGTTCTATCAAGTCCTATTCATGAAAGATGCCTGTACTGTGATCTTGTGTTGTATCAAGATCGAGATCTTGTGTTGTATCAAGGTTGGAGTCTTGTGTTGTATCAAGACTGGTCTTGTGTTGTATGAACACCGTAGACTTATGTTGTATTAAAGTTTAGACTTGTGTTGTATCAAGTCATGTGGATATGATATGTGACATATTGCTAGTCATGATCACTAGGTGCTATAAGTCTCCTCTAGGGCTTAGCTGCCCCTAGAGTGAATTACTTTAACATATGACTATATGACTTGGGGTAATACATATGATCATTAGTATGGAACAATTCTTCTGAGTCTAATATGATAAAAGATTATTAATTCATTAAACAGATAGATTATACATAAATTTATTAATGATAAATGAGATGAGCGCAGAGATAGAGTAAAGATTTGAATTGCCCATATTGGACCTTCAGTGAACTTGAATTGCAAAGACATCAATTAAGCCTCTGTTGTGGAAAAACAAGTTTCAGTTAATTAAGGAATCTACTCCTTGATTTATGCAAAGTGTTTGTTCATGATGGCACTGATTGTGAAGCACTAAAGACATTCAGTTAAACTCCCAACTAATGGTGAAGTAGTTAGTTAATGATTGAGTTCAACAGTTCAATTGGTTCACATTCAGTTCAATCAATTCAGTTCAGTTCAATTCAACCAGTTCACATGCAGTTAAAGGTAGTTGACACTTAGTGAAAGAAGGAGGGCACATATCTTCTGCATGGGAGGGAATTTCGAGGCGACAATTTGGCAAAAGGTTAATGTATGGGTAGTGCACACAGTGCACACAGTGTTCATAGTGCACAAAGACATGCAACCATTTGCTAGCTCTCATTGAATGACAGAATAAGCTTGTTATTGAAGTGCTGTGCACTTGGCAAGGCTGAGACAGTGTTCCAAGTGATCTTTATTCTCTAGTGCTGCTTTGATATCTCTTATCAGGCAATCTGCTCATGTGTTGTAAATCATTCTCTGCAACTATCTGTCATACTCAAAGGATTGCTGGGTGTTTCATCCTCCAGATTTGGAAGGTTTTCCCAGGGTACATCTTGTGTCTTATGGATTGAATGATTTTTGTGTTTGAATTGTTTATGAGATGTACATGCACTGGATTTGATTATTAAAAGTTTTAAAGTTCAAGAATCTTTCATTATTGCTCAACATTGACAGTTCCACAGTGTCAAGTGTCACTATGTCACTATGATTGGTGATACATTTTACAAACTTCTTCCCTTTCTTATGCAAGGCTCCTTCAACTTACTAATATCATGCATCCATAGGTTTAGTGTGTTCATTGAACACCCACACCAGAATATGATTGCATATACATCCTCATTGATTGCTTTTGTTTCCTTACAACTTGTAATATCCCAACTGATATTCTACCTTTATACTGACAGATAATGATGACTGTTTGGCGGTTTATATGTTTCAGGGGTGTATGATAAAATAATTTGATTTGCATGCAAAACGGGTCACGTGCCCAAAAACCCTAAATATGACAAATATGGAGATAAAATAGGAAATAGGCTACAGTAAGATTATAGTAACATACCAATATTTATAGTTGTGATGGTTCTTCAGTATACAATAGATATGCATGCCATGCAACAACTCTAACTCCAAAAACGTGTTGCCGGGTTCAAGTGATTTGCCCATGCAAGGAAAACGTCCCCTCTTGGATGATGATTTGCTCGGAATTGCTTCAATACTTGATAGATGAAGTAAAGACTTTCCAGATATGGTAGTATGACTCTCCTGATGACTTTGGTGGATGCATGCAAAACTTTGGAATCCTTCTTGGACACTAACGGATTAGTTCTCTAGAACAGGGGATGCCCTCTCTGCCACACATGTGTGCTTGTAATGATACGGTCCTTCAGGAGAGTGGAAGACACATGTGGAAGGAATGAGGTATTTCTGAAGCAGGGCGAGTTGTTCCTAGTGTTTCCATCAATGTCCCAGCAGTAAAACATGGCCCCTGTAATATTGTCGTTCTCTGTATGCTAGATCTCTGCAAACGAATGAATGCTGTGAAGAGCTAATGATAGATCTGAGTGATCTATCTAGAAGTGATTAGGGCATATAGATTTCACTATCGAAAACACCTGTTATTTGATGGCTCGCGTCCTCAACCCCAACTTGTTGCTGTGGCTATTGTGTCTACTGCTCTCGAAACCAATCTCAAAAATGAATAATGATAATAGATTCTTTTTTGGTTCAACTTATCTTCTTATATAGCTTTTAGGGTTTGCATGACTTTACCTTTGCATGCATGCAAACCTAATTGCTCATTGACGCATGCAATATGAAATAAGGCATGCATGCTCTGCTTGCTTTTTGATATATGCTCCAATTGTCTTCTTTAATATATTGATGACTTAATAATACTGAAGAAATGTTCCTTTCTGTTTCTGGTATTAAATGTCCTCTGTCAATTGCCTTTTTCTTGATACCTGCTCAAACCTATGGGAATTAAATAGGTTAACGGGTGTCTCAAATGCTTATTTAGAAGAAGACATTAAACAACTAGGCACATTATTATCAATGACTTGAATGCCATTGTACAACCCAATTTCCTAACGGTTTTCAACAAGGCCATTGCAATTTTAGCACTAATTTTGTAACAATTAGAGTAGTCATGGGCTACAGGGAGGACCACAACAGTAGCAAGCATACCAAGAACATCTATCAGTGGCTTGCCTTAGACATTTTTCTAGCTATTAAATACAATGGATACCCCAAATTTTCTCTAGTCATTTGTAAATTGTCTAAGAGCATTTTGGATTTTGGAATTTTCCTTGTCTAGTGGTTGGGTTCTAGCTTTTCATATTTCACATTGCTATATCATTTAAGAGCATTATTTATGGTGGTAACCATTTTTTGCCATTAAGGGGAGTGAAGATCATTGAATGGTATGGCACATGCATCAAGATTCCAAAACCTACATACTTTTGCATCTACAAGTTTCTTACTATGCTTAAGGCTATTGTTCTATACCTTATATGCATGGTCTTGGTTCCACTAGCATGAGGGGGATGGGCTTGGAAAATATTCTATTTGAGGCCTTCGATTGGACAATTTGTCTTTTTGATTTTTTTTGTGCCCTTCATTATTTTTTGATATATTTTTTTCTAGCTTCCTTTGGTACAATGAAGTAGGTTTAATTCCTATGTTATTGGTTGGATTACTTGGAAGTATCCAAAAGGGATGATTCCTCACATAGGTATATAAGCTCTTGTAAGCTTTGCTTGGCCTACAATGGGGGCAACAAATTTTAATGGTTCTACCATGCTTCCCCCCATCAATTCTTGTCCTACACATTAAAGTCGAAGCATTAGTTGATAGTCCTATAAGAAATGGCATTTCATGACCAATAAAATAAATGCACAAAGGATTTCTTTGAAAAATATGTGAACGAGATGTGATTAAGTATCTGAAGAGACACAATTCATTCTTCTCTTAAACACGTTGATCAATTTCTAACTCAAATTGAATGGATATGAAGAAAGTTTTTGAAAGGATCTAGAAGATTCCCTTTTTCAATTGGCACTAATTAGGTGGATCTCCCCTCTTAAGTTGCACAAAGCATGGAATGGAGACAAAATGGGGAAACTTCGAAACTGGGGAAATGTGAGCCCCCAAATTTTTGGAAACAGGGAAATACAATATATATATATATATATATATATATATAGATAACACTGTTAGGGGATTATTGACTAGTTGAGCTTATTCTATATTTTATTCTCCTTTCAGAACCTCCCCCTAATACCCCCTCCCTTGCTCTTCTTTCTCCGCTTCTACTGCCGAAACCTGGTACCTGGCTTTTCTCATGGGGACTCAAGGGAATATTTGCAACTCATGATGAAGTGGTTAGCCTCCATGATGAAGTGAGAAAGAGTATCCATTCCGAGTCCTGTGTCCGTCGTCAATCGCAGTTTACCTTTTATTGGGTGCTACTTGTTAGATAGCGTGCCATGTGTCTGTGTCTCAAATCATACATGTCGGCGAATGATTGCCTAGATCGGTATCCTATTCATCAATAGCACACTATGCCTCCCTACTCTAGGTTCTAGCCCTTGCCTCTAACTCGAATTTAAAAGTTGATCCTCCAAGGACATTAGTGAACGAATCACCCTACAATTTTGATGAAAGTTGAAACTTCCTAATCCAATCGTTAAAATAAGATAGAAAAATCTTCCCATTCGTAATAAGTGATTTTGCTTGAGTGAAGAGTACATTTTGATTAAGGTCATGACAGAGGAGTTCAACAATCAACACCACCAACATCAAAGTACATATAGGGGTTGATGTGCTTGATTAAATGCCAATTCCATACCCTCATACATGATAGAATCTGGTGGAAACTTGGCACTGCTGAAGTCCTGAAAATGATTAAGTCTGCTGAATTATGAATGGGCTCTAAAATTCTACTTTTTGCATATGAAGTCCGATGTGGTCAGAACCACTCTCAAACATCCTGAAACAATTAATGATGATGTTAAAAGTTTAAGTAAAAGGATGGAAACTAGAAGATAAGGAGAATGTCACATTACCATTAATATCACCAAATACTACTGTACCATGGCGATATATTTTTTTTGAAATGTGACCTCATTGACTGCATTCGTACCGGAAATGCGTTTTGGTAAGGAAGAAACACATTTTGTCTGCACAGAAATGCGTTTCCACGCCATACGGTATGTGTTTCCAAGTTTTGGTATGGCGAAACAGTGGAAACGGGGTTGGGGCCCACGTTTCCTGCAACATAGCTCCCCTCCAATCTTTCATAACTCTCCTGTTTTCAAAACCGACAAGAAGTCCACTCAAAACCTTGTAAAGACGAGTAAAATCAGGGACATAAGAAATTAAACAAGTGATAGAATGAAGACAAATAGAATATTTATGTGTTTTTCTCCATCCATAAACGCTATCCACATAGTGGGAGTGTTAAAGTTCTTTAAGGCAGCATTTCGAGTGTTTTCATGTTGGTGGGAGCGAAAAGGAAGTGTATTGAGAGCAGCACTGATTGATCTTTAGAGTGTTGGGAAGCATTGGGTGGGAGTGCATTTCCTACCAGGTCTCCTCTTTCATTAGGGAGTGTTATTTTTGTGGGGGGATTGCACTTCTTTAAAATATCTCTGGGATAGGTTTGAACTGGGAACATGTTTCTTGGAGTGATTTATTCCCACTCCTGTTTGAAACGCGTTTCGAGAACAGGTGTAGGAGGGGAGTTGCTTCCCTGTAACTTTGCTCCCACCATAGGGCAGATTGATTTTGGTATTAGAGCCTCATACTTTACCTTCCTAGTTCTTCCTTTAAAAGTTCAAGTATGTTACACCCAGGAGCTTCTTCAACATCTGTTTATTCCTAAACACTTGTCTTAATGTTTTAATGTGTTTAACTTTAGATCTCTATACTTGCCATTGTTAATATTTCCGCGAGGAATATATTCGTCATGAAAACGTGTTTTCACAATAGTTGTTTGTTACTGTTATTTATTGTCATTCCCAATTTATCTATGATTACTGTTGGGTGTTCACGCAATCCATGCCTTATCCATTGCTATTTTTCCACTCAGTGAACATTAAAAAGTCCTTGTAGCTCTATCGCCACCCTTTACTTAGATTTGCACCTACCATTGCATCATATAGAAGCATTTCATGGTTTGACAAAGGGAATGGTGTTGGTACTTCCTCTGCATCAACAAAGACCTCATGAACTACTATGAGCCACCTGCTGTGGTTTTTGCATCAACCTCTACATCAATCTGTTCAAATACCATTTGAAGTCCTTTGGGGTAAATCATGCCAACATGGCAAGTCTTGGGCTAGAGTTTGCAAAACAAAGTTTCATCAACGTTCAACTACATTGCACATAAGGTCCAATCTTGTAAATTATTTTAGTATATACTCTCAAGTGTATTCCATTTAAACCAACCACCCCTTTTCCAAACCTTCCTTTTATTTTTGCAAGGGTAATTTTTATGAGAACATCAATTTCAAAGTTCTGGAGTCTAAGGATGGGTTTTGTATTAAATCAAGCTACGACTACATTTATGAGTGTTGTTTAAGGATTAAATCAACCTACAATAACTTTTGTAAGTGTTGGTGAAGGATCATTCTTAAAATTGTAAAATGTGGGTCTGTTTGAAAATGAAATTTCATGCATTACGTTGTAATTTATCAAAGGAATTGTTGTGTCTTCTTTCATGGGATTTAATATTGTACTTTTAAAAAAAATTGTAAAGCAAATGCACTGTGGTAATACCGTAATAGCCTGAACAAGGCAGTCGTGCTTCTTTTCATTTTAGGAAATAAGGTATTCCCCAAATAGCCAAAAAATGTGTGATGATATTGTTACAAGTTTCAGCTATCACTGCGACAAAATCAGGGAATTCGTACTCTGGTAGAGATTTATTAACCCAACTTTGAGCTTAATACCCAGATAAGTATACAACACTTTGATTGAACACAAAATGATGAAAAAATGGATAATAGATGGACAAAACGTTTGATGCGTGGGGTACATATTGAAGATCATGCTCTTATCTGGTGATAAGAGTGGGCCATTCGTACACTGGTGCTGGTTCATCAGCCTGATTTTGAGCTGTATACTGAGACAGGTATACCACAGTTTGATTGAGCATGACACCACAAAAGTTGATAATAGGTGCACATAAATTTTAATGCCTGGGGTGCACATTGGAGATCGAGCTCTTTGTTGGTGATAAGATCTTTAATGCATTAGGAGATGCGGCCAAGACAATAAACTGCTAGAGAATGATTCTATACACTTGGCTACTATAAGGAGCTCAACAAACAATGGCTGCACCTTCGCTACACAGCAGGTTAATCTGTCCACAATGCATAGAATCTCATTTGGAGATTAGGTTACTTGCAAAATTGAAAAGGGAAGAATTTTCTAGGGGCCTAGTTACTCAAATTTTGCAAAGAGATGTTGGAGTCCGTATTGAAATTCTAATATAATGTGCTTAACTCTGAATTTCTAACATGTCAAATTTATTTATATTGGAATTTGATTTATTATGGACTGTGAGTTTTGTCTCATAAATATTAAAATTTCTTTTAATCCTCATGCTAGAATATTTTCCTGTTTCTTTACATTTTGGCTATAATTTTATGTTGCCTTTAGCTAAATGCTCATTATACCTGATGTACCTTATAACTATTGTTATCAGATGTCTAGAAGGTAGTAAGAAGATGAATGCCATGTGGATGTTCTAGATCTAACTAGTTTGGAAATTCTGTTACTGAATTTAGATAACTAATGCTTGTACATCGCAATGAGATTATTAGACTCCAAAAAAAAGGAACTATTCTGGTCAGAGGTTCTTGAGGTATATACCTTTTAGTCAAAATTCATTAAACGACTGTTTCATATCTAGGTAATGGAGTTCTTGTCAATAATTGTGTTTGAAGACTAGGATGTGGGATAATTATCCTCGTTTCTGGGGCTATCCTCTGTAAATATTTGAGAAAATGTTACAAGAAACTGATTTACACTTTTTAAGAGCCTTCTGTTGAATATGGGCTCAATTGGAATGGTTTACCATGTTGAAACTTGAAAATGTACATTCACTCTAAATTTCAGGCTTTAACTTGGATGAAATATTATATCCTTGTTTTGTGATTATTGACTATGAATGAACTAAGAAGGCATTAACTTTCATTTCTAGGATCTAGGAAATAAATTAAATTTCTTTGTTGTGTGATATTTAAGTATGCCTGCTCATAAGAACATGCTTTATTTACAGGTCAATGGTGGCAGGGAAGGTCGGCCTATTGGAGCATATGAACTTGCAAAAGCAGTTGAAGAGCTAGGAGCTGGTGAAATTTTGCTAAATTGCATTGATTGTGATGGTGAGAGAGTTAATTTACTAATTAGATCTCGTGAAAATGATTTTAAAAGCATATAACTTTCATCATGATTTGTAGATCCATTCCTTGTGAAATAGTAAGGGACAGATTGGCATATATTTAAAAGGACTTCACATGGTTCAACTGAAAGATTTATATACCTGATAAAAATGTATCTCAGGTTTAGGCACTTGAGAGCCAAGCTTTTCTCCCTTAGTATTCCGTACTTTCTGTTCAACCTGTATTGAGATTTTGCAAGAATTTCTGAACTGTATTGTGCCGTTTCAGGGCAGGGACAAGGTTTTGATATAGATCTGGTCAAGCTGATTTCTGAAGCTGTAAATATACCCGTCATTGCTAGCAGTGGTGCTGGTGCTGTGGAGCATTTCTCTCAGGTTTTTGAACAGACATCTGCATCTGCTGCCCTTGCCGCTGGGATTTTCCATAGGAAGGAGGTGGGGAAATTAAGCTAAGGAATTCTACCTAATTCATCCTTTTTGCAACCTATCAGTAATATTTCTAAGCAGACAATGCATTTCACCATGCACCTTTGAGGATATCCTATGCAAATATGCTTTTGTTGTATCAAACACACATCGAGTTAGAAGTGCATTTCAATGTTTTTCTTAATCTTAGTGAAAGATAGTGTCCAATGCAAGTTACAACATATAATCTTGAAACATATCTATTGCTTGTCTTAAAATATCAGTGTAGAAATTGTAATAAAAGGATAGCAGGGACATATTTAGATATGTGAGTTCCTAACTATTTGCATCTTATGGGAATACAGTCTCGTATATTTACTGCAGTCTCTGTTCTGTTCTAATTCTGTAGTTGAGTGCTATAACAGAACTGTACACTCAACAGGTTATGTACACCAACAGAGAAGTGTGAACAATGGTCTTCTTCATTAGTTAGTCAAGTGCATAACTGTACACTCAACAGGTTATGTACACCAACAGAGAAATGTGAACAATGATCTTCTTCATTATTTAGTCAACTGCCTAACATTATATATGACAGACATGGTCTACAGGACTCAACTCTCTAGCATAAATTGCAAGCACTATATCAGTAATTGTAGACCAGCAATTGTGAGGAAACCATTTTAATAGCATGTATACCAAAATATATTGGAGGCATTTAGATCATAGTAGTATAATTCGGTTGTATTGGCCTTTTGTGTACGGAAATTTTGAACAAATTCGAATTCGTCAAATATTCGATCTATGTGTAATACGGATACGGGCTAATTTTGAAAATTAATTTTAAAATGCCACATTTTAATTATTAAAACACTATAAAATAAATACCTTTTAATTTCATACTTTGTAATTCAATTTAATAGGAATAAAAATAGGTCAAAGAAAATAAATATGCGAATATAATAGCAACATTATAGTTATTGGTTACCAAAACCATGTGCCCAAAACCACTTACATCCTTGCTCATTTTGGAGTCAAAGTTAACCCTAACACAATTTAAACATTAATTAATTAATTTCAATGTAAATAGTGGTAAATATATGTTTAACTATATATATATATATATATGTTATATATAGTTGTATATTTAATTAAAAATATTATATATAAGAAGTCTACTTCCGTATTTTATTTGTATTGGATTTTTTTGTTACGTATTTTTTTCCGTATCGAATCATATTCGTATTTGAATTATGCTACTATGATTTAAATAGCCTCATTGAGAGTGACTGTTTGTTTCACATTCCCCAATATCTAATAATTAAATATGATTTAATTAATATTAATTCATGACAGCTTAACTGTATAACATGATCAAAATAAACTGAAAGGTCTTAACTTGAACTCGTAAGTTACAGAGTATGACCAATATTAAATACATATTTCATATGTTAGACTTTAGGGTTACTTTGAAATTGTTTACACCATGTTTAGGGTGCTTCATGAGATTTGGGGTACATGATGTATGTTCAACATAAGTCACCTGGTTTGAGTTCATGTTCGAATTCGACATGAATGAAATTCGGGAAAAATTCGTCAACAAATTTTTTTAATAAAATTCGGCATTAAGTTCATATATATATATATATATATATTACTCAAATTTTAATTTTATAAAAATATAATTTTTTAATTATATAATATACCTTTTAATAAAATATTAAATATATATTATATAATTTTATAATATGTAAATTTATTAATAAATAAATAACCTAGCTTTACAAAATTAATAGCTTAAGATCTATGATATGATATGAGAAATCGATTAAAAAAATATCACAACACTTTCAAGTTCCAGCTAGCTGCCACATTTCCTCGAGTACGGTTCGACTATTAACCAACAAATCCATTATGCTCCAGGTTTTGAGTTCACAACAATAGTCATCAAATCTTGTGTGGAATTCTACTCACGGAATGGGACTTCACTCACGACGACTGAATTCTGAGAATCAGTGGCCTCGGTGATTCACTCGCATGCACAGAGAAGTCAGCAATGAACATTGTTTAGAGAATGGATGGTGGATTCGCGGGTGGACTTTCTTTTGGTAGGCTCTAGGGTTATCCGTGGGCTGGGAAAGGGAAAACATGACTTTCAAAACAATTTTTTTGCAGAGTTTTAAAATATATCCCGAATATGTGGCGATTTTATTCGAGTTGACATTTTCCAAACCAAAAAAATCTAAAAAAGGATGAAATTCGCCGGACTTGATCGAATTAATTCGGCTATCTTAAAAATTCGTCGATTTTCGATTTTCAAGTAAAAAAAACGGCGAACTTGGTGACTTAGTGTTTAACCCCTAGATGGTCCAAGATGGATTGTAGTATGAGAGATGGTTTCTGATGGATATGCACACTTGTGATAGCTTTCTCAGTGGATGGAAGATCTTAGATGATCATTGGCTCGGTGTTTTTCCCTAGGGTGTTGAAGATTTCTTGCCTAGATGGTGGACATCCTGCATGATGGACACATGGAAAATTCACCTGGTTGGAGAATGCCCTATAGGATATGAAGATTGTTGTGCATTGTGGAGGGATACATGCCATAGCTGCAAACATCTCCGATAAATCTCTCATGTTTCGAGAAATCATGAGATTGCTGATTTTTTGCGATTTTTCCCGATTTATGCCAAGATATTGACGCTTTTTTCCCGGTTTTTCCTTAAGGCTAATATTTTTTCTTTTTTTTCTTTCTAAAGACATATTTTTTCCTGACCTAATTATCAAATCTTCCCTTGTAATGCATTCTTACAACATAGAGCATCATATACATATAGAGAATGCTAAGATGTTGGCCAAGGTTGAAAAGTAGAATAATAGGCTGAACAATGATTATGGGCTTAAGTTGAGCAAAAAATAGAGACTGGCTATAAACATTCTTTGAACTCGGGAAGGGACATTGTTATCACGAATCTTGTAGATGCCCCGTGAGATGATCCTATTCAGGATGACAGAGGAAAGGAAACTAAAGTCGTGACCTACGATATCCAGGACTTTCAAAAGAACTCGGATGTCACACTAGTCGAGGATACCGACAGTTTGGACCCAGTGAAACACTAAGCCTAGGGGGCATCCCTATGACCAAAAAACCCTAAAATTAAGGATACTGAACAAATGGGCGAGGGAAACTTGGTTGAATCTCTTAGTTAGATGATTAATTAGAGTTTAAAATGAAAACCGAGAGATTCAGAGCATCTAGGTGAAAAGCCCCAATTTTGCCCTAGGGTTTATGCAAGAAATTGGGATCTAGGGAAAAAGGGTGAAATTAAGTAAAATTGGACACTCGGATTGGTCGTTGGGTGCAAGATTAGGCGAATGGAAATGAAACCAACAATACCTAGTTTGGGGTTTGTGAAAAAGACGACTTTCCCCAAAGGGGGCATTTCGCGTAGAAGTCGGCCAGTGCTTTGAATGGGCAAATGGAGTTCGATTAAGTCGAAAATTAAAATCCGGGCGTTTTATATTAAATCGAAAGTGGTTTTTTAATTTTCTAGCTCGCAGCAAGCTAGAACCTATGGGTCTATGAAACAAGGGTTTTAATGTGATAGAATGATGAGAAATGCCTGTACAGAAAATAAAAGAAGAGAAACTTACCTGCGAGACGTACCCTGGAACTTGTAGATGGATTGAGAAATGATGAAGAATGTTACTTTCCCATCTATATAAACTTTCCCAAGACAAACGAACAAGATAAAAAAAAATCAACTGATTAGACAAACGAACAAGATCTGTAGAATGCAGAGATGGAAAGGGAATAAAAAATCATTAAGAAGAAGATACTCCCTGAACCAAACACCTCGGAGCCGAGACGAAGGTGAGTTGCTCCACAAAAACACCCTCTCTCTCTTAGCAAGCCTCCCTTTTCTGCAGATAAGATGGGTAAAGAAAAATGCAAGATATATCTCGAATGAAGCTCAGTATGGAAGAGTAGCAATGTCAGTCATCAGATCATCAAAACATCCACAAGATACACAGAAGAGTAATCCGAGACAAAAATCTCTTTATTAAAATTTCGGTGCCAAAGATCATGAATTACAATGGGGGGGGGTCACCTCTTTTAAATAGTTTGAAAGAGACATAAACCCTAACTCGATTTATCATCCAACGATTGAGATTATAACATCATCAACGGTGGAGATCAAAATATATCAATCAATACATGGATCAAGTGACTAAGTCAAAGAGGCGGTGCACTTTGCTCAAGGACGCCCCTCTAAAGTGAAATGCCACAACATTACATAAGATATGACATGATACATCGTAGGAGGGGGTCACTAGGGGCTTAATTCAGTCTAGATCCCTTTACAAATTCATAACATAAGATATAACAATGAAATACATTAATAGCCAATTAGAGGGGGCACCCCTTAGGGGGTTTTCCTTACGGGCTAAGCCATAAATAAATAATCCGGACATCTGCTGACTGAAAACTGTTGGAGGACTGTTCGGGATGCCGAGAAACATCATCTGTCAAAGTTCCAAGCCATTTCCCTGACCTAGGAGACCAAATCCATTTTCTTAGCGAAACTGCAGTATTGATCCTGGGCATGTTTCGAATAAATATGGACCATGTTGTATTTTTTAGTCACTGCCTTGGGAAATGTGATTGATTTGGTCCACTGGTTTGGCCAGGTCAAAGTACCCAAAATCAAAGTGAGATACTGTACTAGTATGATCCTGCCACAGTCCAAGGTAAGACATGCTCCAATGATGTATATCAAATCAAAACCCAACTTGAGTCAGTTATTCATAATCATGGTGACTAACAATAATAAAATATACCTTTGCTTTTGAAAGATCTTAGAGTCTTCTGGAAATCTGCTCGCTCATGCCATACTTACAAAGTGTAATCAATGTGCTATAGATGGGTGATGATGGAAGAAACAGGCTAAGGCAAAGGGGAAATGACTTTGATTGACTTTGACTTAGTGATCTATCTGACTGATAACCAATATACTCTACCAAGGTGACATATGCATGACAGATAGCAATAGGGGATGGAGGTGCCTCATAGATGGGTGAAGTACTTGGGTATGCTTCCCTCAGACTATAGCAATTTTTTCTTTGCAACTTTATTGCAAATATAGGTCAACGTTTAAAGGCAGGTGCCCTGGAAGCCTTCTGGGCTCCAATACTAACGAAGACCCAGTCTTTCTAGACTAGTCTCACCCTGTGGCCTTATGGGGACCATTGAGACAAACACTATACAAAGAGTGATTGTTCATCCTTTGACCATCGACCTCTTCAATATTTTTTCACAATTCATAAGATGGTAGCCAACCTACAAGAGCAGGTGCCTTGGAAAGCCTTATGAGCTTCCAGTAAATGACTAAGGCCTAGACCCGCTGCCAGCGAGCAGTCCATAGCCTCGACGGGTTTGCGTCTCCCTGGAGCCCCTGTGGAGGGCAAATTGAGCCTTACATTATACAAAGAATGAGTGCTCAACCTCTTGGCCACTAACTACCTTTTTCAATATTTTATACTATTGCATCCTTTAGATATAGCTTTTATGCGTTCCGATGCTTTAGTGTTTAGCAACACTGTTATGGTGGAGCACTTGTTTTGAGGACTTAAGGAGACAACCCTGTGAACCCGGCCACACTGGCCAAGACACAGACTTCATAGCCCGAGCCACATATCAACATGGAGTCTATCATACATAGTGGTCAGAATCGGAAAAGGGTCTTCAATCTCACAAGTCTCTATCAGTGTTAGTCATGGGGTAGAAACAAAAGTGGATGAGATGGATGGACGGGTACAAATGTTATGGAACCAACCTCGCACTGAGGATTACATTTTGTTTGAGCATGGCATGGACAACAGTCTTCACATTGGATTCCTTGATCATTTATAACACAGGTTAGAGCAATATAAAACATATAAGCATAGGTCACCATAACCATCCTAACAAGACAAGCACATGTGTTTGAGATACATCATAGAGCAAAACTAAACCAAGGAAATATACCTGATCTCACCATGTATACCTGTCTCCAATTGGTAAACCCCTCTATGACTGTGTGTACCAATTCATGATCTGCTGCTCTGCTCTAATGAACTAGATCATCACCAAGATCATCTCAATGGGCTCCTGAATGTCAGTCCTGGCAAGGAAAATATCAAGAACAAGGCTTTGAAGTGGAATGAGCTCAAGGCCAAGGCCCTGCCATTGATTTAGTGTTTTGTGTATAGGTGATCAAGATCGATACCTATGGTTATGGTGCTGAGTCAGACATTGTATATTTTGTTGTATCATGTAACTATGCAATTTAATAAAATACCACAGCTAGCTATGGGGCTGTAACGTGAAAGAGATGGGAGCATGATTCCACAAGGGATAAGGTGGGGAGTTAGTCAAACCCCCTGAGCCAATAGGGTGTGACCAGATGTCAATCGGGAAACCCATGAACCCTCAGCTACCTTTTGTCCTTTGTCCTCAATCATTAATTTCTTCCAGAAGTTGGATGAGGCAGTTAATGTCTTGGCCAGAGCAAGGCATGGCAGTTTGATTGCTTGATTGAGCAAACCTGCAAGTTTGCAGTCTGGGTAGCTGCATTCTTGCTCTTGACGCAAGGAAACACGTGATGCGTGCCAGTCCGTCTTTTCCCTCAGTTGCGAAAGGGTTTTGTTGTTCCTCAGCGTCGTGGATTGATCATTCCAGACCATTTTGTCATTCCTAATCATTCAACCATTTTCGATCATTCAGTTCATTCTCGCTGTTCGTGGAGCCTTCTTGTAGAGTCGTGTTCTGTTCTGTGTTGTTCGTGCTTGTTATTCAATCTTGGTTGAGAAACTCGTGGTATTGCTGAGTAAATGGGCAATGGAGATCACTTGATTTGATGAGAGTGTAGTCGTCCGTGGTCTCCCCAGTGCTGTTGTGCAGTGGTTTATTGTTTTGAACGGTTTGTTTCACTCTCTTGAGTCGCGGAAGGTGTTTCCTCAGTGGCTCCCTCTGTTACAGAGTAAGTGAAGCCCGTGTTGTTGTGTTTCCTTGTGGATTGCTGTGATGTGCATCCTTGTTTTGGTTTGAAGACCAAGGAGTGGAAGAGGCCCAGAATTGCCTGATAAACCTAGTGTAGAGAGGAACCTCATAGACAAATCAAGAGGGGCTGGCAAATCCTTCTGCACACCCTAAAGAGCACTGGAAGGGAAGGTATGGCCCAAGGGAATTGTGTAGAAGTGAAGGGAATACTTCCTTGTGTTGGGTGGTGCAGGTATTGTGGAGGCCAAGCCAGATCTCGTGTAGGTGTCCACAACTTTGTTGTTGAGCTCACTAGCTTAGTAATTCTACCTTTCCATTGCCTTAGCAGTCTGAGAAACCCAACTGTAGGTTGGTTTGATTGTGTTTTGATGTGTGTGGTTCATTGCCTTAGTAGCCTGTGAAATCCAATTGTATATTGGCTTGGCTGGACAGTCTATGAAACCCAGCTGTGTGGTAGCTTAACTATGTGTGTTATGCTCTGGCTGTGTGTAAGTTTGTTGTTCCCTAGCTCCTTGTGGAAATCATGCCTAGCTCGGGGGTGGCAATGGTGTTGAGAGATTAATGAACACACTGGCCTATGGTTGGGTGAAACGTTGCAGCCACATAGCGAGTTGCGGGAAAACTCCATCATCAAGATAAGTATTCTTTGTCCTTCTTGTTTATGCATTGTAGTTGCTTATGAATGAATGACTGAATGAATGAATATGATGAATTGATGAGGAGGAATGCTTGCAATGAATGAAGTAGGATTTACTATTGCAGAAGTATCTCTGTTATGCTTGTTTATGCCATGTATTTGCCTATGAATTGCTATGTTCATGTTGAATGCTCATTGATGGTTAAGTAGAAGTTTACTTCTATTATGTTTTCCTGCATTTTACTTCTATTTTTTCCTTGTATGTCTTATGCATTTTTGCGTAAGTCCATGGAGGCTGGAAGCTTGTTATAGAGTTATAATGCATCTGACTTAGCATTTTCGCCCCTTGGAATCCGCTTGGGAAAGGCGGAGGGCGGAAATCGGAAAAGAGAAAGTTGAACAGGGAAGAATTGTTGTGTTTTCGCACCCGAGGATCTGCTTGTCGAAGGCAGAACGAGGAAGGCGAAAATGGTAGTTGAAAACAAGGCAAAAACTGTGTTTTTCGATTTCTGAAGTCCGAGGTCATAAAGTGGAAGTCGGAAGCGCAGAAAAGTTCTTAGGCAAAAAGATAACTTTTTGATTTCCGAAGTCCGAAGTCGGAAAGCGGAAGTTGAAAGTGCAGAAAAAGGTTAAGGTCAAAAGTTGAGTTTCCGACTTCTGAGTTCCGGGCGGAAAGCGGAAGTGTGAAAGGCGAAAGGCGGAAGAGACGTTAAGTATTTCCGTTGCACATAATGATTTCGATTTCCTAGTTCCATGCGGAAAACGGAAGTGTGGAAGGTGGAAGGTGGAAGAGTCGTTAAGTATTTCCATCACACATTATGTTTTCAATTTTCAAGGTTGGAAAGGAGGAAAGCGGAAGTGCGGGAGGCAGAAGGCGGAAGAGCCGTTAAATATTCCTGTCGCACCTTATGTTTCAGATTCCCGAGTTTCGAGGTTGAAAAGGCGGAAAGTGGAAGTGCGGAGGGTGGAAGGCGGAAGGCTGAGAATTCACTTCGTCGAGCTTTTGAGTTTCTGATTCCCGATGTCCGGGCGGAGGGTAGAAAGCGGAAGTGCGGAAAGGACAGGTCCAGTGCAGAAATGATCATTCTGGTCGCAAAATGGATCTGTCAAGGGCGGAACGACTGTTACAGTGATTTCTGAGCCTGAGGATGATGGTTGAAGAGTGTGTTAACGTCCATGCCCTGTGTTTCGAAAGGAGAACAAGGGTTCTTGAAACAAAAATTTTAAATTATCCGCATTATGGGGTATGGGGATGTTACAATCATAGTAGCAAGATTTGTCCATATTGGGAGCTCCTGCTATAGGGTTTTCCCCGTGAGAGAATCACATCGATTGGTTAAATCTTGACATCATTCTATTAGTTTGTCATCTAATTCAGAGAATAAAGGTGAATAATAAAAGCCGCCAGAGAGAAAAATTCAGTTCACTGTCATTCCACGCCACAGTCGCTCTTTGGTGTAGCCGTTTCCATACTCAAATGGGGCTCTAGGAGAGAAACTATCATACAGTCTGTTCATTCAATATCAAGCATAGGGTTGAGTTGGTTGGTCAATACACTACTGCCATCGGGTTGATTGTTACTGTTGCCAATAATTGCTTCACCACACAGTTAAGTAGTCATACATGATCTTACAAATCAACGGGTTATTAAAAGAATAAAGCAGTCCCTTGGAAAACGTGATCCAAGTGTATATAATAAAAAAATAGAAAAAGGGTAAGGTATAAAAAGGTATTCTAAATAATATCTTAAGTCTCATATTAAAAAAGGGTGAAGTTACAAAACACAAGGTGAAGCTAGAAAAGATCAAAAGAATTGGAGAACTAACGAGTTTATGTTATAACTTATATTGAATCACTTTACAAGTATATGTAAAAAAAAGTACTTTACAAGTCGATTAAGAAAATATTTTAAAAGAAAGCAATAAAATGGGTATTTTTAAGAAGAAATAAAGTGATAAGGTGGTTTTAAATATCAAGTATTTATATCTTTAAAGTATTAAGGGTATATTATTTTATATAAATTTAAACTAAAAGAGAAAAGATATAAGGGATAAAAGTTATATCAAGGAAGACTATAGTATTGAAATATATAAGACAAAAGTCGTAATCAAGGCATCTTAGAAGGAAGATTAGCAAAAATTGTGACGACAAAATAAATGGAGTCTCAGGGCAAAAAAGAAAGAAGATTTCCAAGCACGTCAAAACTTACGTTTCAGTGTTATTTCAAATGAAAGGAACAATTAGAGGGAAAGACATTACTATTTCTATTGCTTTCTGATATCCACTAAGTTGCACTTAGGCGGATTTCCACTGAGCAATCAAAGACTTGAACAAATCAATTGTTCATCACATGTGTTTTGAGATCCATTAGGCCAATCAGTGCCCCTTTATTTTTTATTTTTTACATGTTCATTTCCTGCGGGGAATTGTAATAAACGACTTAGCATGATGAAATTATGTAAAAGGCTTGGTTTACCTAGAACTTAGTCATCAATAATTTACTCTAGGGTGTTTTTTCCTTGAGAATTATATGTCATTTTTTAAATGACTTATAATTTTTGAGTTTTTCACCCACTCCAAAGTTAGAGTAAATGTCTTAGTGGTTAGCCCTTCGGAGGTTATTAAAACCTATGTGTCAATGTATATTACCATGCTAATCATTCTTTTTGAGTTGTATGAACATGTTCTAAGTCCCCCATAGGTATTTTTTAATTTCCGAGAAAAATAAAAAATTTCCATTTTTCCATGCTTATTTTTAATCAGTGTTACACGTGTACGCGTCCCCAAGGGTAGGAAATGCGTTTCCACGCATCCACATGTTTCAGAAACTTGGAAACTCCATTTGAAACGTCCTCCCACGTCCCCATTTGAAGGAAACTCAAGGAAACTCAGAACGACAATGCTTCCCTCCTAAAAAATGGCGTCCCCACGTTTCCTTTGATAAATTTTTACCAAAAAAAAATAATTATTAAAAAATTAAATGATAGAGGAACATGTTGTCCACTATTTTCCTTTTTAATAACCTCAATCCATTTTGATGTCCAATATGGTTGTGTTTCCGAATTTGTCTTATTAGTTATAGCTTATGTAGGGTTTTATTTAATTTTATTTCACTTGATGTATGTTGTAAACTTGTATTAGTCTTTAGATTATAAAATTAAAGACTTTAATGAATTATGCTCGAAATTTCAATTTTTGTGTATTTTAATATAAATTTGGTAGTATTCCTGGTGGGGTCCTCTATGTCAAAGACCCCGACATACCCTTCGACGTTTCCTTAAATTTTGGGGGGTACTTCTGCATATGTCATTTCAGCGTTTCCTCGCACCCACGTCCCTACGTCCCAGAAACTTGGGGTAACATTGTTTTAATAAGTTAATTAAAAATATTCAAAAGGGCATAAAAGTGTGGTATAGGGGCAGAATTTGCCACGTGGGTGCTCGTTTTCTAACTTATAGCACCCACTTAATCCCTAAACCCACTTTTCTAAGTTTTCGAGTAATTATTTATCTCCAAAATTAATTATTACTCGAAAATGATAAAAAAGACCAAAAAAGTGGATAAATTGAAAAATTCGGCAACTCCTAAAATAAATGAAATATGTCGAAAGTAAATTTAATGAGTTGGCAAAGTAAAGTGGAAACATTCCTAAGGTTTTTAAAACATTTTGGAGTGTTTTTCTTGACAAATAAAGGTAAGTCGATTTTACTAAATCAAGTGGATCACGTCTCTCAAAAGAAACATGGAAATTTGCGAGGATAATTAAAAGATGGCATATTTTTTGGCTTTGCCATCCTTTAGCCAACCCATATCCATCCCATGCCAACTCAAGCAAAGCTGTCTCCCTTGGGCAAGTGTGCCCCCCTCTCTTGGTCATATTTTCTATATATGAAAGGCATTGCTCCATTATTTGAAGATAGAGGATTTAACCTATGCTCTTGTAATACTTAGTTGCTTCTATATTTTGTTGAATAAAGTGAAGATGTTGGAGGTCCGTATGGCGCAAATTTTCATGGTTGTGAATGCTTGAGCTTCATGGAGGTAATATTTAGCTAGTTGTACTTCTCTTTATTTCAAGATTGTAGATGTTTATTTAGCTTAGAAGGCTATTACTATCCCATAGAGTAAACATTTGTAGTTTCAATATGTTTTTTTTTTTATGTTTTGCTATTAGAGATCTAAGAGTAGCCAACTGTAGTTAGTTATACTGAGGCTCTCTCAAATTTCTTTTATCAAAATATACTAGTTTTAATCTCGTTTGTTTAAAGGTTTAAATTTCCTTAAAACTCAATCTTGAGCTACACAATATATTTTTAATTTATTACTGATAACCACACGAGTTTCTTTACTAGTAATGCAACGAAAAATAAATACTGAGAAACATATAACAATAATCACATCAATAGAGACACAATATTTTTGGGTATGGAAACCCCCAAAAAAACCCAAGATGGGAAAATTGATGCAGCAGTCAGATAATAAATTTTCTTATGAAGATATAGAACAAATACAATCCAGTAGATTGATTTACCCAACCTGAAAAAATCGATCCTCTGCAAATCACTGAGAAAGCCACAACAAATCAATACGACCCTCTACGCAGCTGTACGACCCCTCTGCGCCAACAATATAGAATCCGTACGTTCCTACGTGAGCTGTATGGGATCCGTACGATCATTGTACGACCTCTGTTAGATCTATATGACCTCCCTCTTAGCGAATTCATACAGCCCTGTGCTCTGCCTGATCAGTCTGCGAATGCTTTGGATGAATGCTCCTTTGTCTTCTCTGCAAACTTCTTCCTCTAACTTCTTTGTTTGTCTATGTGTAGGTCCTCTCCTCCAAATCTCCTTTTAACTCAATGGTCAAGCGAAAACCCTAACTCTCACTATGGATCAATGGATGAGATCCTTCGATGAGATCAATGGCCAAGATTAGATTAGCCATCACTTAAATTATTTTCAGTTTAACTTTATAAAAATGACTCCATTAAGTCAATAAATATTTAGATCACTTAATGTACTTTTCCTAAGTCTAAACTTTGGAAAATCACATTCATACATTTGGCTTCTTGCTTTATGTCTTCTAGCATGTAAGGGCACATGCAATGATAGAAGACCTTAGTTGTTGCCACTTTTCTAACAAAAGGTTGTGTAGCTTTGCAGATCATCGAAGGGGAAGGAGGATTATGGGCTCAGTTGCATCTTCTTCCTCTTCACCACTATTCTTTGAATATAATGTTTTTTTTCCTACAACCATCTTCTCGTCTTCACAATGTTCAAGCTTGAGCTTGAGGGTTTTCTTGCCCATCTCATAAAAATTCAATCTTTCTCTTTGGTTACTTTTCTTACAAGCTTAGATTTCTTTAAAATATTATTATACGATGTTTAGGCTTGTTTACTTGTTTAAGTGCTTTAATAGATATCTTAAGCTTAGATCTAACACTTCCTTTCTAGTACTCAAAGAAATAAATTTTCTGCATTTTTTGTAAAGTACTAGATAGTGTATTTTATGTACATGCTTGTACTAGTCCACTAATTTGTACATTGTTAGCTTGCTGGTTTTTAGCAGGTTGAAAGAAAAAGAGAGAGAAACTATGGCCAAATTTCAACAAATCTAGCTATCCAAAGGCTCCAAAGTGCCAATTCTTTTTCCCTTTCAATTATGAGTCATTGTAAACCTCATTGATTCCACAGTTAAATGATCAAAGTTTTTCTTTCTCCTAAAAACTTATTGTAATAAAACAAATAAAAGAGAAGCAAGTGGGCTTTCCAAGCGCCCACACTCTATCCCCCCCGGGGTATTTGTGTCGCCTCCTTAGTGGTTTGCTTTATGCTTTATTTTTTTCGCTGCTAACTTTAAATTAGTTTAGTTTCTTTTATTGTCAGTTAATTGTGTTTTATTTCAAAGTTTTCTTAACTTTTGCAAAGTAATCAAATACTAACCTGACATTTTATTGCCGTAGTAATTAGTCTCACAAATTTCTTTGATTTTTTTGTAACACAAGCACACAATTTGTCCTAAAAGGGATGTATCTTTTTGTGCTTCACTTTATAAATTGGAACAAACATTTTCCTATTCCGTGTATGCTCTAGCCCTCGCATCCTTGTCTGAGACTTGGGGATATCAAAAGCGGAATTGTGCACTTATTAATTTTTTCACATCTAATTAATCAACTCAGTTTAATAAAATTAACAACCCAGAACATTACGAAAATAGGACGGAACGAATTTGAGAATTAGTGGGAAAATTCTTTAGGGAAAGCGGGAACAACTAGAAAGAGACTGTGGGGTTCTGTTAGGCTACATCCTTGTTGGTGTAGTATTGAACACGACCCCACGACTCCACCTAGCCCACATTTTCCTGTGTGGAGCCACTTTTCCCAAAATCCGGACATATTCCCTGTACCATCTAGTATATTGGGAATCCCCTTTCCCTTTTGATCAATTCATCCTTTAATAATAAAATTGACCAAGAAGACAATTACAAAACATTTACTTTACAACAACATTTGCTTTGACTCCACGACACTGGTCTTTAATTTCTACTATTTGCTTTATTCAATTAAGTTATCTTTTAAATGTCGTGACTATTTTATTAATGTATGTTGTCAAGTTAATTTTGCAATTGTCTTAATCAATAATTTGATTCCAAAACTCCTAAATAACAATCTTACATCCATAACTAATAAAAGTAAGATCCTTAGAAACTCTTTTTGTAGCGATTACCCCCCTTGGCTTTGTTAGGAGTTGAGCCTAAACAGAGGAGTCAAGATCAGGTGACAATACCGGACTCGAGACTTACGCCCAAGGACGCACCCAACAACTTGAAGACTTTTGTTGTGTTTCCCCCCCAGGTGTGTAAGAGGTGGTAACACTCCCATTGAACACAATAATTATATTATTGTTGACCTTGCTAATGAGATAGTGATTCCATAGTCAAATATATAGGTGAAAGCTTAGACTTTTGGAATAATAAAGAAGAATAAGAAATTAACAATTGAACATTGGATATTATACCTCCGTCTCACAATTAATCGTTAAATCGTTGTAGAGCAGTGATGGTGAACTAATTTTGGGATTACCATGGATAGAAACATTGGGGACTTTTATCTTAAATGTTGAAAAGAAGTTTATGACATTCTCCTAAAAAAAGAAGAAAATCTTATTACAAGACATTAACATGAAATCAGAATTAGAAGATCTGTCATCTGAAGACTTCAAAAGAAATATCAAAGGTGGTGTCGCAAGGAAATAAGAAATCAACACAGATGATACATAAAGAATTCAACAAGGTTATTGCAAATAAAGAAGAAGAGATCTCTCGTCTAAGAGATCATAATTAGAAATTACTTCTGCAAATGAAGAAGGAAAAAGATAAAGTTCAACAGAATCAAAAGTTAAAAGAGGAGATTCGAGATCTTCAAAAAGAATTATCAAGCAAGGACGAAGAAAGCTCTTGATTAAAAAGGGTTGGTCAAGAATTGCTACAGCAATTAAGAAGCTTAAAAAGAGAGCACAAAAATCAAGACAGTGAATATGGCGTCATCAAGTCAAACTATAAGGAAGAACTCTTACACTTAAGGAAACTTAATCAGGACATGCTTATACAAGTTAGGAAGCTAAAGTAGGAGAATAAATCCTTACAAAAAAGCTAGATTGCAAGGGATCAATTGTTGGCAAAGAAACAATGACTGACACAATAAAGAAGTCATTAAAGGATCAAATTCAAAAATCAGAAAAGGGAAGCAATAAAAGCACGTCAATGCTCAAATTCAGACGAATAATCATATTGTCCCGAAAAACAATCACAAAAATCGTTAGAAGTACCAAAAGTTGAAGTTTCTGTAAACAGTTCACAAGCGACTCGAGTATCGTATAGCTATCCAAATCACAAAAGTCGTTATGATTGACGACAAGGTCAAGAGGAAAATTACTAGTATTATTCCTACAAAGAGCAAAGACAAAATCGACAACTTCAGACAATTGATGAGCAAACAATTGCATTAAAGGTAAATCTTAGGTGGACCACTTCACAAATGACACAACATTTCCACACAATGTTTAAAAGAACATATCGTCGCATTTCGTCAAGTGTCGCAACTACCAACACACAATGTTACAAGAAAGCGTTACTAGCAAGAACAAGGGACAAAGTCTTCCATAATTATGCTTTGAGGACAAAGCAATTCTAAGTGAGAGGCAATGCAATGAACAAAATATATAATAAATAAAAATTAATAAATATTAATAATTAAATAACTTCTACTTAATGAAGGGACACCTTGATGAAAGGTTATGCCTCTTTACGAAAGGGAACCTAACATGGATATTTATACAACATTCTCATTGTAATATCATCTTTATCTTATCAATCATATAATATATTATTTTTCCTTTCATGGAGTATTTGCGTTATTTGCACTGAATATTTGTGTAAGAAACGATTTTGTCGTTTCAATGGCACACTTTGGACATATATTGTAGCTCTACACCCACTTGTTCATCTAGAGAGAGCGCACTAGAGAAAGGGGGGCCCATCAATTGGACTTGGTTTCACCCTTGGCATGAAAGAAATTATGTTGATGTAAAATTTAAGTGCCTAGGGGGAAAACAACCCTTAGGCACCCCCTAGGACACTCCATATGTAATTTTTTTCATATGTGATGTATTTCCCACTCCACGGAGAGTGCACTTGGGGAAAATTGCCCCCCTCTGTTAACCATAGAATTGTATTGTAACTTAAAGAGACATCTCAACTGTTGGATCTGATTTAGAGGACCTAATCTCAACCCTTTATCTCTTTGGGCTAGGGATTTTGTACTTGGTTTCTCTATGAGAAACTCAACTCATTTGTATGGACTCTTAGCATTTTGGACAATCGAATAGGGAGAATTCTTGAGCAAAACTTGTGCATCTTGTGGTTGAATGTTTGTTAATGGTGATTGAATGTTATTTCTCCTTTGCATTGGGATATTTTGGTGTTGTTTTCGGTACCATTTCAAATTTGATTGAAATTGCAAGCAGAGAAACAAGTTAGAGTGGGGCGCACCACTTGAGGGAGACCTCACTCTTGCTCTTCTTCGGACTTGGATAAACAAGGAGTGAATTCTTAGCATTTTTCATTCTCTCATCATTAGTTTCTCGCTTTGTAATTGTTCATTTTCTGTTCGTCTTTCAAACTATTTTTCTATCTTTGATTGCCAGGAGAAAGGGGGCGTACTTAGTCATCCAACACTTCATTTTCACATCGAGGCTTCACCGGAGTGCTCCATTTGGTCCATGCAGTAATAACCTTCACTGTTCCGACATTTTTCTACAATAGCCCAAGTAAGTATTAACTATCATTTCATTTTCCATTCCATTAGTCAAGTTGAAAATACTTAAGTTAAAAACCTTGAGATTTAAAAGTTGTGTTTCCAGTCACTTAGTGCTTTTATGGTTAAAAACCCAAGTTAGAAATCCCTTGAAACCTCTAGGAACTAAGTTGTGTTTGAATTTGACTCCATTTGTCAAACCTGTGACATTGGTCCCCTTAGAGGCAATTTCCCCTCCTTGGGTAACTGTCTGCTTTGCTTGTTTGGTGGCTTAGTTATTGCTGGTTTGTGTTCTAATTGTTTTATCTTGCATCAAACTTAAATTAGAAAGTGCTAGGAAAACCATCAACGTCAAATAATTTTCTGCCGTAACTATTTGTGAGTTTAGTAGCTAAATTCCCCTATGGCAAACTTTTAATCACTCACACTTAGCACTATTTTCACTCGAGATCCTTTCTTAATCACTTCACTAGTAAACCTTTACTAATTTGAGTTATATTTCAGATCTGGTATATGCATCGTTTGTTCCAATCTTCTCACCAGCATATCATCCAGTAGTTAGTTTTGTGGTCTAGGGTCACTAGTTAAGAGTCGCTCAAGACACTGTTACTTGCTCTTATCCTCTATTTTTTCTCTTGCGCATCTTGCTTTTCTCTGTTAGCCTTCATTGGTTGACAAGGATCTCCCCCTTGGCTAAAGTAAGAGCTCTTTATCCTGTGTGACAACTACTTATCCATAGTGGTCAGAGCACTCTGGGGTCATAACTTTGGTTGCCTTCCCCTCTACCATCATGGATAAGATCCATCCAAGGGGAAACTACAAGAATTGTGATAACAAGGCCCTGCACAACAATGTTTTGCTTCTTAAGAAAAAAAATCCTTAGGACTAAGCCAATGTCCGCCTTTCAACCATTATTTTCCAACTTTAAGATTTAAGCATGTATATGTTCAATCAGTGTTTTTAAACTCGGTCGAGTCGGCTCGGACTCGGCCCGAATCAACCGAGTCAACCATCAACCGAGACAAACCGGCCTTTAAACCGGCTCGGGTGACCGGTTCGGTACCGAACCGGTCAGCTCGGCCGAGTCAAAGGCCAACTCGCCGGTTTTTCACAAATTTCAAATTATTTTTTTAAATTAAAAATTAATAATGCCTACGGCCCTAACCTAACTCCTAACCTAACCTAAAGCCTAACACTATTTACCTGCTGCCGTCAAGTGTTAACTTCATTATCACCGATTCACGTTGATCAATTGCAATTTGCTCACGGTTCGGGACCTCCCTGCACTGCACACGCTGGCTGATCACTGCTCTGGAGCCCGGGTAAAGTTGAAGCTCAAGCCTCGGCCCTCACATACCCTCGGCCCTCACTCACACTGCAGACTGCACAGACCACGGTGGCCGTGGAACTTGAAGTTGGAACTTGAAGCTCAAGCCTCGGCCCTCGCATACCCTCGGCCCCTACAACTTACAAGACAACCGAGGTGACTGAAATTTGACGGTGATAAATGTATTATGTGACCATAATCATGGAAGTTCACACTGCATAGTTGTTTTTGAATTTTCTATATGCATTAGTTTGGTAGGTACTAGCCTACTAGGGTCTATTATTCCAAATCTGGAATCTGAACTTCACACATCATTCTTTTGAGAAGACAGTTTTGGACAGAGGTCTGATTTCTTGCTTGGATGTAAATTTTGTGAACCCAAGAAAACACAGTTTTTTATTTTAAACTTTATCAAAACATTTCATAAAGTAATCCTCATATATCAAAACATTTCATACAGTAATCCTCATACAACAAGAGAATACTTCATAAATCCCACTTTATGACAGGAAAGCAAGGAAAGAAGTCAGATATTAATTAGTATTCTGACTTGATTTTTGGAACTACATACAGTCACCCATTAATAAAGATGCACAGTAGAATAGGCAAACGATTTGGCTTCCTGGAAGACTTGGTAACTGTTGTAGGTGAAGGATGACGCCCAGAAAATATTTTAAACTACTCAAGAGTCTGCAATGTGCATGCCAGCAAGGTGTTGTTTTGCTTGTTTGATATTTTTTCTCTTGTTTACCTTATTTGTACTCACTTGTTTGTCTTATTTTGATTTGTAAGAGCAGGTACAGTGCCATTACAATTTACAAGTGCATACTATTGGGTGCTGTGGGTGCTTTTCTGGCCATCTCACAGAGGCACACAAATAGGGGCAATTACTGTAGGTGGGAGTCTTAATTTTTTACAAATACTAAAAAATTATTATTTCCTAAAAAATCTAATAAAATTATTACAGTAATTTACAAATACTGTAAATTACATGTAATTTATAGTATTGTAAATTACATGTTTTAATGTGTTTTTTTTGTAAATTAACGTATTTATTTTTTTGGACAGAGAACTGTCCATCAACATTTGCATCTCATAATGGCTCCTAAATCAAAAGATGCAGCATGGGCCCATGCTGAAGTAGTTGAAGGGAAAATATATTGCAGATATTGCAAAAAATTAATTAAGGGAGGAGGCATTCATAGGCTCAAACAACACTTGGCTGGCATTAGAGGTAATGTTGCCCCATGTGAAGTTGATTCAGAGGTGATTGGAGAGATAAG
>LPNX010094972.1:1054314-1118951 GCA_001517045.1 Pseudotsuga menziesii
GGCAAGGCATTCAGTTGCAACTGTTTGCAATTCGAATCCTTTGTCAACCATGCAGTTCTTCCGGGTGTGAGCGCAACTGGTCTGTCTTTGAGCAGATTCACACGAAGAAGAGAAACCGTTTAGAGCAAAAACGATTAAATGATCTAGTCTTCGTGCAGTACAACCTTCGCTTACGGCGTAACCAATTGATGAACAAAAGACCTGATACAGATCCTATTGTGTTGGATGATATTGATCCAACCTCAGATTGGTTAGTGGAGACTCAAGAGCCCGAGTTTGATCCAGATTTTGATATTGAGCTAGATGGAGCTGGTGATCTTACTATGGAAGCAGATCCCCTATTACCAGTACCATCATCAGTTCATGTTGATGCAGGTGTAGAATCTAAATCCATAATATTTTTCTTCTATCATTGAATAATATGAGTGTTTGAATTTTCAAATTTTCAATATAATATGTACTAATAATTTGATACATCATACAACTATTGAATCTTGATATAAAATTATTTCATTCCAGATACGACAGGCACTAGTACGGAGGCGCAGATGCGGGCACCTGTACAGCCTGATCCATGTCCACCTCGTGCTTTTACGCATTCAGCTAGTACTTCATCTAGTGTTGCTCCTACTGCAGCATTTGTAGATGACCCTGAGGGTTTTGAGCCTGACCCAGATGCCATTGCTTATATCATTGCTAGTCCGGGTTCTAGTTCTAGTAGTGGTGCTGAGTTTGATAATTGATTATTGATAATGTTGATCAATGATGCAGTGATATACTTATTACTGGCATCATAGCATTTTGTTTTTTGGACTCTTTCATGACTCACTCTACATCATATACATTACATGCCATTTAGGCATCTTTGATTATGTGTTTTCATTTTGTTCAGATTTTCATGTATGTATTATGTATTTGCTGCTTGCAGCCTTGCACATTGGCACAATACCATTCATGCAATTTTGATATGTTCACCCTTATATGGTATATATATGATCATACTTTGGATGTTTTGTCTCTAATGCTTTGGAATGATGGATTATAATCTTTAAAATATATTTTTTCTTTAAAATTTAAATATTTTATATGTTTTTTAATAAACCGAGTCATTAAAATCAAACCGCCCGAGTCATTGCCGAGTCCGAGTTTGAGTCCGAGTTGACCCTCGGCCGATTCCGAGTCCGAGTCCGAGTCCGAGTTTTAAAACATTGTGTTCAATAGTGCCTTTACCACATAAAGGTCATCAGATATAGTAATACTCCCACTTCAGTGTACTTTCGCAAGACTCTTATATTAAGGAATATTAAAATATTAATAAGTCAGATTCATCATCTACAGTCATGGTTTGATTCTCGTACCAATCTTGAGGTTTCCAAAAGTTCCTTGCGTAAAGCCCCTCACCATGTGACTTCATCACAAACTGAATGCTCTAAGGGTTTATCAGTCTAGACTTTAATCACTAGGTTAGATGGTACTCCTGTACACAATGTGCAGAGTATCGCATTATCATTGTTTGGAGGGGCCACTTCGATTTTACTAAGAACTTCCAATCCACATAGCTTGGTACTTATTCTTGTTTTTCTTCCCAATTTTACTAAGAACTCTCTTTCCACATAGCTTGGCACTTATTCTCGTCTTCCTTGCGACACTCTCTTTCATGTCCTCATTGATTTCACAAGTACGTGACTTCCAATGCTTCCTTATCGCAATTGGCTTTGTTCTTCACCAATCCATAGCTCTCTCAAGTCGGTGATACTCCATCAATCCTCCATGGATCCCTTTTTTATCATGTGATGACTTTAGCTTCTCCATAGTTTTGTTGCTTCTCCATGGTTTTGTTCTTCTTCAATCTTTCAGCTCCGCTGTGATGACTCTTCTTGATGGTGGCTTTGAGGAAGATAACCCCCTACAACAACTTTTTAGGTGGCTAGCTCTTTATGTTGGAAAATTGTACAATACTGAGAGGGGGGGGGGGGGCGAATCAGTATTGATAATTTTTTAACAATTTAAACCACTTTTATTTATTCATTAACACACACGATCAACAAGATAGACAGAACACAAATTTATCGTGGAAGCCCAATTGGGAAAACCACCAATGCTTCCTATTACTGCAAAATTATATTTACAAATAGTTTATGCCTGCTAGTACAGACAAGGATGGTACTGCACCCTATTTATCGGCAACCACTGGAAGGAGGCCACGACCCCTGTTTTATCAACTGTTGTTGAAAGGATGCTTCTACACCCTTTTTACCAGCTACCACTGGAAGGAGGCTACGATCCTCTTGTAGGCATGTAGCCTACGCTAGCACCACCCTACCACCCTAATATGTTTTTATCAAACTTCCAGATCTGCTTATGTCTCCCTTGGTCTCTGTTTTACTTGCTGCTACATCGATCAAGACTGCAGAGACACCTTACTATCAAATCGATCTTCTCTTTAAATATTATCCATCATCATGCATTTTCAATAATCACGTCCTTAGAATTCTGTTTATCATGCCCTTTCATCAAACCATCGCACAAGTTCATTGTGTTTTTTCACAAAATCGCGTCCCTTTTTTAATCATGTTCTTCCAAGGAGTAAATCGTGTCTCTTTGTTTATTATTTTAACTCTGTTTAGTTTATCAGTCACGTCCTCCTGCAGTTGTCTTTCCACAACGTCCTTCTGCAATAATCTCTCCGCAACAGACTTTTCCGCATTAACTTTTTCGCATTTACCTTTCTGCAATTACCTTTCGCAGTTACCTTATGCAATTAACTTTTCGCAATTGTCTTTCCACAATGACCTTTCTGCAATTTGCGGGAACTCATCCCTTCCGCAATTGCGGGTTGCGGATTGCGGATGTGCATTTTGACTTTTCTCGAAAATTGCTTCCGCAATCGAAAACTTCTTCCTTTCGCAATTGCAGATTGCGGGTATGCATTTTGACTTTTCTCGAAAATTGCTTCCGCAATTATCTATCCGCAACGACCTTTCCGCAATCAAAAACTCCTTTCTTCTGCACTATGTGGATTGCGGATTGCGGATAGCTCCCGTATTGCAGATTGCGAATTGCGGAAGTGCCTCCCAACTTTTTTGAAATGGGCTTCCGCAAATCTCTTTCCGCAACTCCTGTGAACCGTCAAGCACTTTGCGGAATCCTCCTTGTCCGTTGATCAGTTATCAAACACGAAACTTCAGTTTCGTGCTTCGGGATGTTCTCTTCCACGCACATTTATTTTGTAGGTTCTTTCCCTGTCGTCGATCTATTTTCTTGATACGATCTTAGCCGTCCAACCTATGCTAAATAAGAAACTTGACATTGGTGCTATGGAGTGCTATCTTCCACGCACATTTACTTTGCAGATACTTCCCCTGTCGTCGATCTATTTTCTTGATATGATCTTAGCCGTCCAACTTCTGCTAAATCAGCTGACTGCAACTCCACGACTATGCATTGATTGATCAATCAAGCTCAATCGGACTTCGCCTGACTTAATCCCCTCGCTGGATCTACACATTATCTTTGTGGATTCATTTGTAGAAGTATTCAAACTATCAATCTGTTGTCGCCTAATACACACTTTAGGGCACAGGAAAGTCAACAAACTGCTATGTGTGTCCTTGGGGACAAGTGAGAGCTGGGGACCACTGTCACCACAGTCCACAACTCCTCCGTTTAGACCAGATCCTAACAGAGCCAAGGGGGTTAGTCCCTATGGAAGACTATATTCCTAAGTTTATTAACAATTGAGTTAAAAGGATCTTTATTATTAGGTGAAAGGCTTAGGTTTTACTATTTACTAAGGATGACAATCAGCCATTGCAAATGCAATATTTCTCAAATGACAATCAAGCCTTTATTTAGATACAACTAGTGCCTAAAGAATGGAGTCAGAGAATGCAACCTTTAATGAGATGCAATCTAGGTTAATTATCTCATAGGTTAAATGTTATCTAACAATGAGATGAATTGACAAATAGATGATACAGTTATAAACATTAATGAATCAAGATATCTAAGCAATGTACAGATGATCTAAACTTATCAGTATAAACAAATGAACAAGTAAAATAGTTACAGTTTAGACAAATATGAACCAGATTTACAAGTTATAGACAAGAGATGGCAGAAGGAAAATGCCTTAAATGAAATTTATTAAACCAACAGTAAATGAAAATGGAAAGACTTTAAGTTGTATTACTTGAAGCAATTAAACAAATGTTATTGAGTTATTAAGCATTTGCCACATAAACAATTGCAGAACTGAAAGTAAAGTGCTGGAGTGAAAATGTACTGTGATTCCCTGCTGGAGTGTAGAGCCTGTTTTGCAATGCTTCTTGTTCTTTTTAGTAAATTTTATTACAATTTTTCTTCTTGTATTAGGTTTTCAAATAGTGGTGTGTCTACCCCTACCACATATCCCCTTAATCCAAAGGTGGAGTGTTGATGCGCTCAAAACAATGGGAACAAGCCCACCTGTAGCTCACAGATCAAACCCACAGTGCCAGGCGCTCAACAAGGGAGGACGCGAACGTCGTGAGACCCCCCTCGGTCTCTCACCGCCCATGGCTTCCAAAGGTCACCAATTTTCAGTTGGATTAAAGCAATAATGTGATGGATGCCTATTACTAAAACTCCTCTACCCCCAGTCGTATCTCGTGAGTACCCTGAAGGGTGATAACCAAGTAGAGGAATAGGGGCTGAATTCATTGTTGGTTAATTTTAGGGGTAACTTTTAAATCTTGTAGTGGTTAAGCATGCAAGTAAATTTTAAAACTATCAACAGGGCTCAACCAAGTGGTATCCCTTATGGGAGGTGTTGGTACTTGAACCCTAAACTAGTAAAGCAAATGTGTTTGGTACATAAATAAGTAAACAGACAAGGTAGGGTTATCTAATTAAATCTAAAGCCCTGCTTTTCTACTTTTCATACCCTGATCCGAGTTCCCTAAAGGGAGATAACGGATAGGGACAGAGGATACACCGAAAGGCAAGTTGTAAAATTACTTCTTTACAACAGAAAGTAAATCTAACTAAGTGCTTGGAAATAAAAAGAACAGAAACGAAAGAACTACTCTAAACAATTAACCTAACCACACATCAATCCGTCTAACAGAGATGGTGGGTAAACAGAAAGCAAAAGACTAGATCTACTTGCAGAAAAGTAAATCTAACAACTAGTATTCTACCCTATCACTACTCTAACTTCATATACAAGATTTACAAATGATTTTAAAGAGCTTTGAAGAATACCCCAAGAGTACTACTCTTTGGGGTTTACAAATGATAGAAAAGAGAGGAAAAAATGGGGTTTTGGACCCCTTTTTGCACCCAAAACTTTTAGGGCTTTTTTTTTGATGAAATTTTGTCAGGAGCTCTTCCTTCCATGTGTAAAAACCTGCAAAAAACATTGACCTATTTTGTTGGAAATTTACAGCAGAAAACACTATAGAAAGTATGTTAGAAGTTAGTCTAAAAAACTAAAAAAAAACAGTGCAAAAATCTCAACTTGAAACTATGTAAAACTTGAACTTCTAGTGGCCTAAAAATGGGTTTTTAGGCCTTGAAATGACAAGTAAATTGCAGATTTATAATACCAAACTAATCTACTATGAATGAGAGCCCTAAAACAAGGGTTTTATTCACTATACAGTGAATAAAACCTAGTTTTCAAATAGTGACAAAAATATGAGCGAAAATGCAAAATACAAAAAAACTCTGAATAAATGAATGGATCTTGAAGATAAAATGCAAGATAGGTGCTTGGCCTGGGAGGCCCTCTTCCAAACCCTTGGATCTTCAAAATAACTATGAGAAATCTACAAAATACAGCAAGAGGTGAGCAAAATAAAAAGATCTACAAAGACCTTTGTAGATCTAGCTAAAACTACTCACAAATAGATGTAAATAACCATTCACAACTAAATCCCCTTTGCAAAGATCTTTGCAAGGGGCATTTATGCATGTATAATGAAAAATAAACTCACAAATGAAAATGTTATACCTCAGATTTGAAAATGGAAAGCCAACACCATGAGACAAGAGTTCCTCCAAAGATTTCACTTGATTATGGCTCAACTAGGGCAAAGCTTGATACAAAGAGCCTCTTAGGGCTTCATAGAGAAGGATAAAGAAGAGAGGGAGAAGAGAGTATTTTAGCAGCATAACCATGCTCCAAATAATAATCATAAAATGAGAGGAGGGGCCTCTCTTTTATAGTTGAAAAGATCCCAAACCCACTCCCAAATCAAGGTTCCAAAACATAGATCTAAACTCTAGCTCTCCTCCATCCTTAGATCTAGGTTTGTTGACTTTGCAACCCATCCACCAATCATAAGCAAAGGTGCCACTTCAAATCAATCGTCAAAAAGATAGATCCATGTCACAATGAAGTTTAACCCTTAGATCTAGGGTTTCTATGACTCAAGTGGGGCCCCCTTTGACTCAAATTTTAATTTTTATCTTTTTATTTAATATTTTATTCTTTTATTTTATCTTTTTATTCTTTTATTTTTAATCTTTTATTTTATCTTTTTATTCTTTTATTTTTTATTTGGGGCCTCCTTTGACTCAAATTTAATTTTTTTGATTTTTGATTTTATCTTTTACTTTTTAATTTTATTTTTAATCTTTTATTTTCAATCTTTTATTAAGACAAAAGGGGCGCCCCACTTAAGAAATCTTCAAAAAATTATTTTGACCATGGGAGGGTTTATTTAAATAAAAATTGACTATGCTTAGCAACCCCCCAAACTTAATTACCATGGCTTAATTTGATTTTTTCTTTCAAAATCAAATAATTTAATTTTTCACCCTTGAAAATTAAATTAATTTCTTAGGAAAAAATACCTTGTCTTGACCAAAATTAGTCTAACTTCCCAACCCCCTATCAGAATGACATGGGACTTGAACGAATGGCTTAGAGGGTGTCAAAGCATTTTCATTTGTATTCATAGCTCCTATTACAAAATGCCAAGGTTTAAGAGATTACATTTTTACATCAAAACTTAATTAATTAACCACCAAATTGTAAAGTTAATTAATTAGGAAAAATAAAAAATTAAAATTAAAATCCTAACGAAATTCCGCAAGACTACAAGATATGCTTAGCATGGTCATGGACAACGACTTGAAACCTTAGCCACCTCATGGGCTTGATTATCAGAATGCCAATTCACCACTTTGGAGGATTTGTGAGTGAAAAACCCAACCAATTAAAATTGTTAATTAACAAAATTAACTGGAAGGGGAAAAAAAACACTCGATGAAGAGGACTTCACTGATAATAAAGTCCATGGTGACATCCTTAGAGGAATGACCCATGCTGAAATATAAAGTTACATTAATTGTCCCATGCATGGGAACAGACATTTCATGTACAAAAGGGGCATAATTGCCCTGCTGAGTGAAAAATCCCTATAATTTTTCCATGGTACAAACTGGATAAAATGTACATCTTCAATGTACATGAGGTTGCCACCTAGTCGAAATAGGTGGGCAACACAATCCATTCATGATTTAGACACACAAGGAGTCAACTGTTCATTTACATAGAGATATGCATAAATAGTCCTTCTCAATTCAAACATAATGATGTTAGATTGCAGCACTGACTTCATGATAGCACCTCATGTGTCTTTCCAGCCTCATCACATATGCCACATCATTATGCATGCCATGCCATCACTTCCTTTGTTATTCCTTTACCTTACACTGAGTTTGCCCTGCCATCATGTCTTTGGTTATTCCTTTGTTATTATTTTTTTGTGACATCAATGACAACTATTTTCAACTCCTTATGCCTGAGCCCATGACTTTGTAACAACAAGATATTGCTTATATTACCAGAAATTACACTTCAATGAACTACGTCTTCATTAACCTTGGATCACAACCACTTTATATCTTGTGGTGAAATAGAGCTTGAGCCACGTTGCTAAAGGCAATGACCACTCTTTCCACCTCATATCTGGCTCACGAGTTGCACATATAGAACGAAACGTGTATGGTGAAAGATGAATATAAGGCTCAGTTTGAGCTTTTAGAGGTCAATCTGGAAATCTGGAACAGTAAAAAATCCAGAGAGCTGAGCTGTCGTTCAAGGCAATATGAAGGGACAACTTCCTGACGTTAAGCAAAGTAAACATGCCAGAAAACTTAGCCGGGGGGGGGGGGGCAAAACACACTTGGATGCCAAAGAAAACCATAGAATAAGTTCTCATGAAATTGACATTATGTAGTGTATACAAAGAAAATTGTCGTGCTGCAAAACAAATCCAGACAAATGCTGCTCATGCTAAGCTGGATAATGCACCAAAAGGCCCAAAATATTCACACAGCACTGCAGTTGCTCTGAGACAATCCTAAAGTTTTGCTTGTAAACAATCACCATCAAGTTCTGTGTTTGGAGGGCATGCTGCAACAAGAATTGACCTAGGAATTAACCACAAACAATTCACACAACTGTTATCTGATTTCGTCATGGCAACAAACAAATCTGAGCACCTGATCTAAAACATGCCGACATTGCTGTGTGTGCAGCATAGATCCACTCTTGGAGAGACAGGCACAACCTAGGGAAAAACCAAGAAAGATGCATAAGAAACTCTTATTGAATCCCTTTGATTCACTCTAGGACAAAACTGCCCTTTTGTGCAAAACTCAAACAATACCCCAACAATGGTATGAAACTGTTGAAATTTTCCCCTTTTTAGCTTTTAATGAAAAATAAAAAATTTCACCTCTATCCTTGAGGTTTCCCTGATCTTAACTCTTTGAATTTTCAGGCTTAGGGATGTTGTGAAATGGTGTATAAAACAGAAGCGGAAAGAGTACAATATTTCACTTCCAAACAGTCCATTCTTCTAGGCAATCCAAGGAGAAAAGATACGAAACAAGTTGGATAAATTCTAGCCCTCTAGGACAACTTGTCCCACATAGACCAGATCTGAAATTTATCTTTTACAGCAGTTATAACAGCAATACAACAGCAGGTATAGCAGCAGTTAAACAACCCCTTAGATTCTTTAATGAAGATGTTACATCACTTAACAATTCTCCTTTTACTTATGTGTAATCATCAAGACTTATTTAACTCGAAATAACAATGCATGAAGAACATATGTGGATTAAATTCAAATCTGGAAATTACACAAGTTTTGGGCAGCTGAAAGCTTCATTTATATATTCAATATGAAGTACATGTACATACAAAAGACTGCTATCAAGGCTATAGTACAAATCCATTTGCTCTCCAAAACCCTAGCTAGGTAAAACATGAAATACCTAACTCGGCCAAGGAGATCCAATATGCACAGATTGTTCCAACACATTTTCCAAGGCAAGACACCCTCTTGTCTTCTTCTCCACCAAAGATACACCAGGTTTTTATCACAAAACCCTAATCTCAAACCTCCAAGGTATAAAACGTAACCCTAGTCCTCCAAGATGCTCCAAGCTACTATAAGAAGACTAAGAAACCATAGCAACTCGAGAGAGAGAGAGAGAGAGAGAGAGGCCAATTACAAGTTAGGAGTCAAGAGAGATAAAGAATGATCATTATCAACATTTTCTTCACAAGAGTCTACTTTAGAATCTCACAAGGATAAAGCTCCAACAAAGATGTCTCCTTTAGACTTCATAACTTCTCCTAGGGTTGATGAGGAAACCCTATAATGACATTCTCCAGGAAGCTAAGTACAAATAAAATACTTTTATAATTATGATGATAATGAAAGGACTCTTGCCTTCCTCTATATATATGAGATGTAAGCGAGACCCATGATATATTGTATGCCTTTGCCTTACAAACAACCTACAACAAGCTTGTGGGCCAACACAAGTGAGATACTACACTCCAAAGTTCATGTGTCATGCTCCAAGGTGATGCTGTACAAAATAAGGGCTCCAAGATGTTGTAGCTACACAAGGTAAGTCCACATGTCTTCTTCACAAGCCTCCACGGGCCCCATCTATACTCTTAGGCAATGGACTCCACTAAGTTAGCTACCCTATGCAACAACACTATCGCAACCCAGGCTTCCTTCATCCAACTCCAAGCATCTGAACTAGATGACACCCTTCTCTAGGGTGCACACTGCCCCTCCTCCCAAGTAGGGTGTTCTGAGTAAAGTCTCCATGTGGCCATCATGAAGGGCGTGCACCAAATTATCAAGAATACCAAGCCAACACCTATTTGAGGTCAAGCAATCTCCAAGCAAGTTACCTCAATTGTGCAAATCCATCATGGACCATCTCCCATGCTCCAATCCATTTGAGACCATCTAGGGGATAAACATAAACCATGTACCCCAAATCTCATGAAGTACCCCAAACATGGTGTAAACACTTTCAAAGTAACCTATAAAAATAACAGAAACATTGCAAAGCAATAAGATTACCTAAAATAAACATGGAATATATCCAATGCTAAAGAGTTCTTCATTAGACGGCCACTTATAAATAAATCAGATCCATAAGATCATAGACACTTGTTTTAATGCATATGTTGCCTCAACTTTGATACCATGTTACGATTTATGACAAGCCCAATGTAACCAAGTGGAATGGTGTTCAAAAAAACTTTAAACAATGAAGCACGTCTTCATAATAAAATCTCAAAAAACATGATGCAGTTTATGCAATGTATGTCAAATGAGGCTAGAGCCTCACCAATAAATAGAATTAGGGTTTAACCCGAAGACCCTGAAAGGTGGGACTGCAATAATCACTAAAGTGGTTATAAATAAATCAGTCCCAAAGGTCCAGTAAATCCCTCAAGCTGGGTTTGCTTTCAATATTTTAACATTGAAGAAATACATGATTTAGGGCATGTCAAGGCATTTGGAAGTCTTATTCTTATTTTAAGGGACATGTATTTGCGTAGTTGTCTCTTCATAGAAGACCTGTAGTCAAGGATTGAGTACCTCACTTAGCTTTTACTAATGGATGTTGTGTTTTTTTCCACAAACCTGGAACATTTATGTATTGTGGAATTGTTTGGTTGCCAGAACGTTTGACCCTAGACAGCTACTCAATACGGTCTGCTATTTGTTGCTCCCCTTCATCTGAAGGGGGTTTTGTTGGATACAAGTGGATGGTCGAAGAAGCATGCAGGATGTGATCAAGATTGAAGGGACTATTTTTCTTGTGGAGATGGCATTGTCATGCGCCTTTTGATGAGACGCTATCTTCGTTCAGTTTGATAGAAGTTTCACATTCCGAGCAGATTTGGCTCACTAGATTTCAGCAAGGATTGGCATGCTTAGGAAAGATATAGATTCTCTTCTAGTTGGAGCCAAAGCCAATATGTTGGTTCTCTTGGCTTATGCAGGTAGGGGATTCCATGTCCCGCACTTTAGGTCCTGGATATGTTGATCTTGATGTACAACAACTATATTGATTTTTTGTAAAATATATACTGTATTTCTAATTGAAAATGTGAGTGTGGATGCAAAATACAAAATACTGAAACTGAACATTTCTATTTCTTTTGGGTGGGTGTGGGTGCCATGCCCAGATGTGAGCCCTAGATTGGATGCATAAAGATATATGGACTGGCCTGCCTGCCTGCAGTGCAGAGTGTTTGCCAAGTTTGTGAGGAATTTGGCATCAACTGATTTCTTATCTTCAACCATTCTTTCTATTGTGTTTGTTAACAAGTGCATTGTGCATTTCCCTGTTTCTTGCTGGAGGAAGACAGAGTTGTTTATGCAATCATCCAAAAGATTCATCATGTGTGAATTTCCGATTCATGGCGCTGGAGCCTGGCACACACAATATAGGTTTATGGCAATAGATGCATCTAGAAATAGGCTGCTTTATCACCTTCAAAGGCTGAAGCTTATGATCGTTCACTAATACTTTGGCAAACAAAATACCCTCAATGATGTATGTTATATGACAATTCACAATATGGACTAAGCACACTTATTCTATACTCCTTAAGTTGTCATGAACTGCCTAAAAATCAGCGTCTTCTTATGGTTGTTTAGAAATTCTAGCTTTTGGCTTTCGATTTGAGAAGGGACATATTTTGTTAGAAAGCATGAAACAACTTACAAATTAAGCATAAACATGACTGTCCAAAGCAACATCAAGAAAGCCTTTCAACCTGCAAGGAATAATTATTTTGTATAGCTTTTCAATTGTCCATGGAGTTTTTGTTTAGATTTGATAATGACGTTTGACTTTGGCAATACCCAAATTGGCATTCAGTTTACTGTTAAATTACAACCTTTTTCTTTAGTATTGATTGTTTCATGGTGAATTTGGAGGATAACATTATGCTTACATGTTTTCAGGTACCAATTCTGGCCGTGAAAGAGCATTTAAGAAATCGAGGGACAGAAGTTAGATTGTAAAAATCAGCATTTCCTTTAAATATGAATTTGTGATCCTGGATCTACATGGAAACATCTTCCAACTTGATCTTGGATACATAATATGAAGTTCTCATAATTATGAGGATTTCCTTCAACATGAGACATATCAGAGTAGGCCTTTGAGTATCTGCCATTGTCCAAAATTTTGTTCCTGAAAGTATTTGTGAGATTATTCTTTACTAAAGCTCTGTACTAAAGTGAACTGCCCTTTGTTATAACATAGAACTAGGATCATTCATTCTACAAAAGCATTTTCTACATGTGTTCGTAGAATGAAGCTCTCACGTTTTTAGCTGTTTTCAGGTGCAAATTAGTATTAGTTTATCGCTATATTTTTTAATTATTTGCAACCTAAGAACCGATTTTATTACATTGATTATTGTTTTGAATGAAAAGGCCACCTTGTTTGGTAAATGATATCTAAGGATATCTTGAAGCTGTTTTTAACAATATTGTAATGGGCATAGAATCACAACAGCAATGTATCTTCCCTATGTCTCTTCCGCTAGGAAGGGGCTTGAAAGGTCTTTAAATGTGTTACTATTTGTAGGCAATCTACATTTTAGCTAACGAAGAGCAATACAATAGATTTTCGCTAACTTGTTTTTATATTGACTAATTACTTGGCCCTTTTTAATTTTAGGAATTGCTTTTGCATTTTCAACGTGTATTGACATTGGTGACCAATTATTAACTTTGTGGTCATTTTTTTAGACATCTTATATACAAGACTTGTAGTGGGACTCTAAGCTCAAATAATTATATGTTTATAGGATCATAAGGACGTATTGACTAATGTGTCAAAGAATTTAAAAATAAGGACAATTGACATCTTGCAAGTTTTTGGGGATTTTAGTATTGATTTTGTCCATTAGCTTGCTAAGTGTGAAGATCTGAGATTGTGTAATTGTATTACTATGTGCTAATGTTAAAGAATCATTGTGATAACATTGTTCATATTTAATTTTAATGAAGGCTATGCAAGAGATGATGTTTGAACTTCTTCAAGCATACAAACCTTTTTGTTCCTTCCAATGTTGCGAATTTTTTAACTAAATTAAAGTGTCCATTGTCCACTAGTTAGGCCATAAATTGTAAGTTTTTGTGTGATAGTAATACTAGAATTTATAATAAAATCATTAAATTTCAAAAATTAATAAAAATAAAGGGTTTTTTTTAGTTGTGTTGTTGGTCCAAGAGTGTTTTTTCCTTTTGTTCTTCGATTTTATTTAATTGAAGTTATGTAAATGATGTAATTATGTTAGTATGGGTTCTTAGTGCAGAGCTCAAGGCAAGGCCTAACTGGAGAATGGCTAGGTATATATGGTGTAAATAGTTTTATTTGGACTGTGTTGGGCAATGACAATTCGAAATATATGTAAATATTACGTGCATAAATAATAAAATGGCCCAAGAATGGTTGTGTAAAGAGCACCAAAGGGATTGTAATTCCACTAGAGGGGAAGATAAAATGTGGCCTATGGGAAGCAAATCCTTGCTGCCAAGTGTCAACGTTAGAACCCATCCAAAATTCTGTCATGTGATTTGAATAAGCCAAATACTTCTTTTATTTTGATTGTTTTCCAATTATTGAATGCATGTGTGAAGTTCGTGGGAAAAGTCACTTCTTGTAGTTATTAAGGAATGGGGCTAACTACGCTTTTGTGACAGTGTGTAACAAAGTAGAAGTCAACTTGCAACAGTCCGTCTCCATTGTTGTTTATAACATTTAACCAGACTCTATAACTCGGAAATTTGATTTTGGAGTTAGGATAGTAGATTTTGAAGAGAAAATGGATGCCTGCAAATGAGTAGAGAGGTTGGAAAGCTGGGAACCCTTACCCCTTGAATTTTGATGTTGTTACATGCTCGAGAAGCCACAAATTGAGGCTACAGGTGGTTCTCGAACAACATTTAACATGCATGTCTTTTTCTATGCACACACATGAAGCACTCGACAAGATGGATCGCCCAAGAGAACTGTGGATTTGTGAAAGGGATGCCTGAGCCAAGAAGGGTGTTGTGTGGGGTAAGTATTGTGGAAACCAATGCTTTGAGGGATGAGTGAGGCCCCTGTAGAGATTTGTATGGGAATTTGGCTAAGCATAGAGCGCAGAATGGGTTGTGGGTTGAGAGAGAGAAGCTTGTAGTTGTTTCATTTTTCTTGGTGGCCTCATAGCTAAGCTTGGGGGTGACCTTTAAGCAGAAATAGTATATATTGGACAGAGTGCCTACGGTTGTGTGAAAAATCGCTCTTACATAGCCAGTTGCTTGGATTTGTGTTGTTTAAAGATAAGTATTCTTGTGTATTTGAATCTGAAACATATTTAATTGATGCTTGCAATGTTTATGCTTGTATATGCATGTTAATCATGCATGGATCGATTTTATTCCCGATGTGTATGTTTATTTATGTTATGCACATGTATTCTATATGTTATGAAATTCATAGTTATGGTTATGGGTGAAATTTAGAAGACCAAATTTAGTTAATGTCCCCTCTTTTAGTTGAAAGGATGGAACAAGACATTACAGATTCTCACAATTTGGATGGGGAAATTTATATACTATGTAAGACAAAGACTAAAAGTGGTTTAATGTTAAGAAAATCAAAGAATGTTGTAATAAATTGGATGGGGAAATTTATCTAATATGTAAGGTCAAGACTAAAAGTGGTTTAGTGTTAAGAAAATTACAAAACATTGTAATAAGCATAATTGGAAATTGTATAACATTGTAATGAGAACATTGAAAGCACTAATTGTCATAGATTGAGAACAAAGGTACATTGTTACACTTGAATTTTCAAGTGTTAAAAATGCTTTTTTATTTGTTGATTGTACAAATATTAGATGTAAAAATGTCAAATATGGGTTATGAATTGCTAAGCCTATCCTATGAGACTTTGAGAGAAACAAGGCTCTTATATTTGAGGAATCGATTGCAAAGCTTATTTCAAGAGACTTAATATTGTTTAACGATATTAAAAATAAAATGGAAGCCATTGGTAATACAACTTGAGTGGGCCTAACGGTTAACATGTGTTTCCTCCTAGGAGGCCAAATGTTCAAATCTGGATAGGGGTAGAATATGTATACCTATGTAAACTTTAATGATTGAATTTTTGCATAGAGAGGGTCCCTTGTCCCACAAACAAGGGGTATCCCCTAGCAGTGACCTTAAAAGTATATTATTGTTATTATTATTATTATTATTATTATTGCCCATTGGGGTTGAAGCAATTCACAATGAGTAATTGAGATGAGAAGTTGTAAATGGAAGGTCATGAATTCAAATCTGTTGTGGGTACTTACAAAAGAAAAATAAAAGCCATTAGATAAAAAGTAAATGGAATTTATCACATTTATGCTAGGGTTTGTGACAAAATTTTCAAATGCTTGTTGCAAGCTTAACTATGCCTCACAAAATAATTGCATTGTGATTGAAGGAAGTGAATGAAATTTTGTTGCAATAAGCAATGGATCAAGATAGTTATTGGTGGAATGTTATAATAGGGATATGCATCAAATACAATCAAATGAGGAAAATGACATCAACGGCAATAATGTAATCAAGATAAAACAATTTTAAAAAAAAACATGCCAATCATGTAAATTTAAATTAGGACAATTAATGAAGCTTTAGACAAGGAACGCGAAGAGAACATTTTAATTATGTGATTACTATGGAAATCCTTGACGTTACAATTGTAGATTTACTAGTGTACCACATTACTTAAAAGTAACCATAATAGTCACGTACTTTTAAAGTAAACACTCTAAAATATGTAGCATAAGATATGGTGAGAAATTATAATAAAATGTCCAAGAATCACACAAATATCAATTCCTTCATTTCAAGAAGAAATTGTGAATTTACATTTAACAAGTATGTGTGTGATTGTATTTCAAGAAAAATGTTGTAATTCCTTCACTTCAAGAAGAAATAATGAATTTATTAAGGGGGGCAACCAAAAAGAGTTGCCAACTCAAACTAGAGAGCATTGAAATGCAAATGTTGATGACAAGAATCCTAATAACCCAACATACCAAAGAATGTCCAACATTATGAGAACTTTAGAACAGTGTCACCAAAACTCAACCTGAGCACATCTATCCAAAGGGGAAAGTGAGTGGGGCCATAAAGTATAGAAAACATTTGAAAACATTTTCCACTAGAAAACTGAGGGAAATCATGGCCCATAGCCATAGGGTTTTAGTAAAAGATAATACTCAATCCTTAATCCACTAAGGGATTAGTTACATAGAAATCCCATAGGAAGAAACCTCATGAAAATTTGCACGAAGGAACAAGTTCGAACCGAGGAAGAAACCTTTAACCTCCATCCAAGTATCAACTCCACAACTTGTAGGTCAAGAGCGTCCACCATCTAGAAGGAAAATACTACCGAAGCCAGGAAAAGCAACCACCAAGTTGCAATGCGCCAAAGAGCTGAACCATGAAACAACACCAAAATTACCATATTTTGCTCAGTTGATGAGAAGATAGAAAACTCAAATTTTGCAACCATTTGAAAGCCTCTCACCACCCACACCCAAAAAAATTTATTCAAAGACAACACTAAGATTCCTCCATTGCTAGCAAAGCAATCTAAGGGCTCTAATTCAAAATTGTCCTTAAATATGCCAAACATAAACTTGAAATGAATTGGATCAGAGAGAATTTTCTATCGACATTAACATTGAAGAAAACGAAAGGAGAGCAAAGCAACATAACAATGGCCCCAGAGGGAACCTGATAGTGAAAATATGAAATAGATAGGGTAATACCTTAGTCACCATTCTCATAGCTAAGGTGTAATATCATAAGCCATAAATCTCATATTGCAGAACTCTTTAGGATTATGATAAATACTTGTATCCTTTATATAGGCTTAAGAGAGTGTAATTGTTACCATTGCTTAAGGGTCCATTGGTATAAAATTCCTCCACAACTTAATCATACTTGCAACTTCTCAACAATGTTATATGCCATGTAGGAATTATGTGACATTTATCTGCTTTCAATATTTATTCAATCTAACTATTTAAGTACTCATCTCGTTACGTCAATATTAGCCATTGGCTAATATATTGTACCTGTTTGTTATTTTGACATTTAGGCATGGTGTGGTAAACTCAAATAATCATTATTCTAACACTATTTGCAAACTAATTTTATAAATATATGGATCAGTCTAAGTTCCACATCAATCTAGAAATTGCGTCAATAATAGAATCTTCATTATTGTTGTCATACTTGGTTGATCGTGTTGCATTTGTTTGTTGTAAATTTGTCATAATATAATCTTCATTAAATTGTTAACTTTGTTTACAAATTCACAAATCACAAATTCATATAGATTGAAATTTCCAAATCCATTTCAAATTCATAACAAGACTATGTTTTTACACTTATATAATCTAACTTGCTTCAATTACAATTCAAATAACATGCCTCACGGTTAAATAAATTAGAGTCAAAGAAGATAAGAATCATATTGGATTGACCCGTTCTTCATCATCATTATCATTATTCTTTTGTAACATATTTATCAAAATGATTGAAATCTTGATTTTTTTTTGGGCTAGAACAATATGTCAACAATCAATTATTTTGACTAGTGTAATTTTCTAAATAATATATTCAATGGTCCCATCATCATTGAGAAGTGGATCTCTATTAGTATCAATGCCACAATGTCTTTGATCATATTTTGTTAGCTTTCGGGGTTACTCCAAAATTGTTTTCACCTTACTAGAAGAGCGTTCTCCTATCCGCTTAACAATGCGTATGGACACAAGGATGATTCCATTTGGGTGGATGCTTGACCTCGGTTAGAGTGCTAGCATAGTTCCCTTACCTAGGATGATGTTACCTTGATCTACAATGCCTAACCTAGGTGGAGCACTAGGCACTTGGAGGAGGGCAATAATCCCTAGGACCTTGGAACAATATGATATACACCTTGGAGGTTGGATAATTGACTTGAAATACTTAGGTAGGTTGTTGATGGACCTAGACATGTTAATGAGCATTGGACCTTAGTGACTACATTGACACACATGAGAGGACACATGTCACATAATTAGAGGGAGGGGCTTGCATGAGAACACTTGGATAACGGACAAAAGTGTTGAAGATGGAGGGTTAGACCAACAACTTGTTTGAGAGAGCACCATCTTAGGGGAGGGGTGTTCAGCCTAATGAGGATCGTGTCTAAAAGGAATTTCACTTTTGGGGTCAGAGAAACCCTTGTTGGACACATGCACAACCTTGTGTTGCAAAGTGTTGGATGTGGGGTTGCATTGTTGGTTACTTATATGGACTTATGTCCTTGTTTTATCCATGCATCGCTCACCTACTTGATATATAAAGGGAGGAGAAATATCTTGTATTTATTGTCATCATTGTACTTTATTGTAATAGCCCCAATTTTGACCTGGAACGTATCAAATCAGATGATGTAAATATGCTAGCTAGTATGGATTTCTTGTGCGGACCTCAAGGCCAAGGCACAACTAGTGATTGGCTAGGAATGCATTATGCAAGTATCCATGTATTTGACCATGTGGTAGGATTATCAAAATGATGTAAAACTATGTTTAAATATTATGTTGAAATATATTAAAATGGTCCAAGATGGTTGTGTAAGGAGACTAAAGAGGGGCTATGTTTCTACTAGAGAGGAAGAGGAAAGGGGGACTATGGGAGATTAGTCCTCTATTTCCAAGTGCCAGCCTTAGAACTCATCTCTTGTTGCCATGTGGCTTAAATGAGCCAATTACTTCCTTTTGACTATTAAATCCAATTATTGAATGCTTTTGTGAGGTTGGTGGGGAAAGTCTTCTTATGAAGTTATGAGAGCGTGGGATGAATATACTTCTATGATTGTTGTAAGGGCCCTCTCTTCTATGGTTAGAAGTTATTCCAACTGTCTTTTCTCACCATACTCTCATGCACTTTAGAGTCTACCATTCATGGCGGAGGGTGGGCAGGTGGGGGGGGGTGGAGTAGAATTTTAAACAATAGATTAGGGGAGAACATGTTTTTCTCTTATTGTTCATTCCATTGTCATGATCATACCACACTAAAATATATCTAGAATTCGACTTGGAAACAAGGGATTGCAGACATAGAGAAAAGAGATGGTTGTAGGTGAGAATAGAGGATGGGCAAAATAGGAGCCCTTCCCCATTGAGTTATGCTACTGATTAAATGCTTGAGAATCCATGGTTGATTTATACCTAGAAATTGCTTGAAAGACGCAACAAATTGAACTCTTACTGCACACACTGGTAAGCACTGTAAGTGTTAGATTTCTTGAGGGAATTGTGGATCAGTGAAGGGATCAAATGTCTTTCTTGTGTTGCGTGGGGCAATTGGAAGGAGTGCCATGGTTGTGATGGATGAGTAAGAATCCTGTAGAAGTTTTGGATGAGCATTGGATAAGCAATGCGAGAAAATTGGTTTTTGGGATGGGTGAGAAAATCCTATAAGTGTACTTCACCCTAGTAGACTCATAGCCCGACTTTGGGTTGGTATCAATAATTGATACCTACGATTGGGTGGAACATTTATCCAACACAACCAGTTGCTTGGACGAGTTTCCATTAAAGATAAGTATTCATTGTAAATTGTGTTTATGTATTGGTTTATCTTTTCTACTTGTGGATGAATATGTCTATTTAATGTGTGAATGTATAGAGTTTATTTACGTTATGTTTACATTGATGCAACCACACACACATTTCATATTTATGAATTAATAATATGTCTCGGGAAAAATTTAGAGGCATAGAATTGATAAATACTTTCCCATGTCTGATCCAATGGATGCAGATGTGATAGAGTGCTTGGGGACGTGATTGAGTGGTATCATGGCTCTTGGTTGTATCATCGGGGCTATATGGTCCATAATCCACAGTTATAGGAGGAAAATAGAGTTGCATAGTGATGTAGAGGCATCGGGGCCAATGTATTAGAAAGCCTCATCGGAGGATAACCATTGGGAGAAGTTGTCAAAAGTGTATGTCGGAAGTTTCAATGGATCAAAACCTGATGGTTTAGGGATGCCTCATTGTAGGTAGGACATATAGAAGTAATCTCGAAGGTGCATGCTAGGAATTTTGATGAATGGAAGTCCGGTGTTTAGAGCCTGACGGATCAAAGTATCCACTGGAATGAAGGGCCTGATGGAACAAGGAAAAATGCTGGATTGAAGCCGATAGATTAGGATAGAAAAAGTTGAACTAGTGGTATGGCTATGCAGTCAGTTCATTGACGAGAATTGTCAATTCATCAAAGGACGAGAAATTTGTCATTGAAGGGAACTTAGAAAATTTAAATGTTTGGCAAGGGTCCCATGACAACCATGTGGACAGAGGTATGATGTGAACAGAAGTATGACGTGGAGAAGCTACATGGAAAGAAGTTTGATGTGGACCATCCATGTCAAATGAATGCATGGGTGGTAGGGCAAGATAAAGGTTGTTGGAAGCATCTTATCGGGCGATACACTTTCTAGTGTTAACCGATGAGTCCATTGGGAATGGTCTGACGGGATGAGATCAATAATTATATTGGGATCAACTCATTGAAGTTGGAAGCATCTTATTGGGCGATACACTTTCTAGTGTTATCCCGTGATTCCATTGGGAATGGTATGACGGGATGAGATCAATAATTATATTGGGATCAACTCATCGAAGAAAATCATTTGCATAGCTAACACACCAAACCAAATGGATCATTCGATGCGATGAGCCCGGGTAGCTAACATAGTCAAATGGTTGAAGAAACAAAGTAACTCCACTTGATATTGCAAAAACCACGAGAAGCCTAAGAGCATAATTACAAAGATGTAGAGTAGATAATGAGAGGCTAATAAGATCTTAGGAAGAATACAAAAATAATGGGAATAACTCGAGGAGGCATTCTCACAAGATGAATCATAGCTTAAGAAGGGTTTCTAGAGATGGGACATACATTCCATATTTTTTTTATAGTGAGTCATTTGCCTCTAAAGACTCTATTGAAGACTTGAGATATCCATCTGATAGGAATAAGGGGAAGAGGCCTTTCAAGAACAATTAAGATGTGGAAATTAGGAAGACCAAACATCATACTTTTGAGGGTGAAGAGAAATAATGTCAAGGAGTCAAGGCTTGGCTTCTTGGGATGAGGAAGCATTTCCAAGTCCACGACTACTTTGGGAACATGAAGAAAAGAGTAGCTATATTTAATTTGAATGGATGAGCATCTATATGGTGGGATCACTTGTAATGTCCTCTTCTAATTAAGCAGAATGAAACACCTGCTAATCTATTTAATTCCCATAGGTTCAAGTAGGTACTAATAACTAGGGAATTGACTGAGGACTAACGATAGGTGGAGATAAAGAATAGATTAATGCATTGTTATTCAATCATAAGTAGACAAAAGAGGGCCATTAAAGCAAGTAATAGTTGACATGCAGAACATGTAGGCCATATATAAAATTGCATGCGACATGCGTTACTTAAGTTGCATGCTGCATGCGACATGCATCAATTAGGTCACAATCATGCAGAAAGGAAGAGAATGCAACCTCAACTCAATAAAATAAGGAAAATAATAAAATCATTATGCATGCATATGTTATTATTCACTTTTGAGAAATAGGTTCAAGAGCTCAAAGATCCAAGTTGGGGTTGAGGGTGTAGTCTTCAACTATCAAGAGTATTTCTGCAGCAAAATCTATCTGCCTTAGTCATTTCCAGGGATATATCACATTGATCTATCATAGTACTTCAAAGATTCTTTAGTATTCATTAAAGGGTTATCATATCCAAGGTGCAAGGGAGTTTACCCTATTGAAGGCACAAGGGTTTCTATTATCTCCACCTCTAGGAGAATCATCCAGCTATTGTGAAGTTCATGTATCCAACCAAAACCTTTAGAGATCCATCCCTATTCATTCTACAACGTATTGGTTACATATTCATCTTTCTGGAGCAAGATAGAGATCAGATTCATCCTTCAAAGGAAGATGTGTTTTTGCATTGGTGAATTCGGAAAAGATAGGGATAATCATATCTTGATCTACAATTGTTATTTGGTCTGCATGTTGCTTCTATTCTTCTCAGAGGACCATTATTACCCTTATTGTTGAGTATGATCTCCCACGTCATCTTCTGGAGATAGTTACGAGTGATTTGAAGATTAAAGAAGGCACATATCTTGGCATGGGAGAATTGATTGAGCAGGTCATCACGTTTTATGAGCTATACTTGGTGCATGGCATGCATGTCTCCAGCATTGTAATCCTCTTCCCATGCGTATAATATTGGTATGTTCAATTTTAATATTTGAATATTGCTCACATTATTTATTTAAATTATTTGTTACCAGGGTTCATACACTAACATGCATTATTGTTCTTGTACATGCAATCTTTATTGTGAACACAAAGTACCACAAAACCTAAGATAAATCAGAAATAAATTGTTACTACATCAACACACCTACACATAGGGAAAAAAAAAGTTTGGGATATTGCAGTAGTATTAGAGCTTGTTCTTCGCTAACTATGGACTTGACACGAACATGAAAAAAAATAGTTAGATGACTCCAGAAGACACTGCATTTGTTGCATACGGAAAGAGAAGGGGTAGGTACACATAAGATCCATATCTAGATGAGATAGAGGACATGTAATCATAGGATCAGAATATGATAGATTCACAGGAAGACAGGGTAAAGGGAACTATGGAAGAAGAGGACATGATAGATTTTAATAGTCTTATCAGTGTTATGAATTATTTGGATAAAGGCAAAAAGGAGATGCGAAGTACAATAAAAAGGATGACAAATAAACTAGCGAAATATCAACGCAAATTATAGATCATTCAAGGTGATAGAGTATCCACCAGTGGCAGTGGGTGTGAAGCACACACTACCATGAAGAATACTCCTCACATGTATCACAAGCCTTTTAGACCTACCATGCCTCAACTGTTGGATAGTTCCACCGCAGGACCGATAGTGCTATTTGAGCAGAGTGAACCATTCGGGGCATATCTACAGTAATATAGGGACCTAGGGGATGATTTTCACTTAGCCATGTCCTTTTCAGAATTTTTCAAATTGAGGAGCAGGAATATGCTGAGGGAATTTAACAAGGAATTCAATTAGAACTATGAATTGGAGCAGATAGTGGGGAACTTGCTGACCAAACCCAATTTTGATGGGACATGTAGCTGTTAAGAAATGATTTGGGTGCATAAGTTGGATACCTACTTCCAACTTAACTCTATGAAAGAAGCATATGCAGTTAATTTGGCTACTTTACATTTGTATGGGGAAGCCCATGAGTGGTGGTACCATGGGGTTGTGACACTTGGTCACAACACTATCACCTCATACACCGATTTCACTTAGATGCTCATGGAGTGCTTTGACAAGAGAGACCCAAAGATACATTTTAGAGAGCTAGATCAACTCAAACAAATAGGTAGTGTAGAGGCCTTCATATTAGAATTTCAACGAGTTGCAGTCATGGTGACAAATATTTTAGAGAGCAACCTATTATGTTATTTACAAAGGTTGTAACCAAGCCTTTATGTGCATGATTGAAATTGAACAAACCCTCCACCTTATAGGATTCCATCAACAAAACTAGGGACTTGCAAGACTCAGTTCCTAAAAACAGATTCCCGCCTAAACGAACTTTCCCAAATAAAGATAAAGATAAGAAACCTTTTCAACAATAATGTTCGAAGAAGAATTTGATGGATGACGACACTAGGAAAGAACTAAGAAGATTTTTTATTTTTATTTTTCAGTTTCCAGGAACCATGTGTACCAGGCTACATGTGAACGAAAAATGGGAGGCCCATTACATCAAGGTATATTTTGATAGTGGGTAGGACGAGGATGACCATGAATAGGGACATGCAGAGGAGCTTCAATAATAGAGGAGGAGTCACTTTAGGGAGAGCACAAGGGTGGAGTTATTGCTACATTATCAGGATTTCTTAAGTGTTATACTCTTAGGGTATGGAAAGTAATATAGGGAAATAAGGAAGGTGTCTTAATTGATGGTGGGGAAACTCACAATTTTATAGATTCTGCATGGGTGTCCAGGTGAGGCATCCCTACAAATAAATTTGAGGGGTTTACAGGGGCAGTAGTAGGAAATAACATGAATTCAATTCCCATGTTTGTTATAATTGCTTCACAACGAGATCTAGAAGCTAAGGAAATATTCACAATCTAATTTATTCACAAAATATGCAAGAAAATAGTAAAAGAGAACAAAATAACACACATAGATGGTTCCAATAATTGATCTTTCTATTAGTGTTCAACTTGTAGATATGTATGGTACATACTTATAATACAATGGAGAAAATTTGTGAGCCCTTGGAGGCCATCTGGATGCATACAAGTGTCAGGTTAGGATTTGACCCCTAAACCCCCCTAGGTTGACCAATAGGCTCCCAAACCATACCAAACAGTCACAAATGCAAGTGTGAACATATATGGATCATGTTGGATCATAAATGAAGGCATGATATGCATGGGAGAACACATGTGTGAGTGGGAGAGTGTCTAGGAGACAATAAATGCCCAAGAAAACCACAAAACAACCACATTCACACACTAGTGCCCCTAGTCAAACATATTCCCTAATTTAAGGGATAAGGAGTGGTCTGTCCTCAATGAGGGAGTGTGGGTTTTCAGGATGATCAAACTAGAGCTCATCAACTATTAGGATGATCGAAGTGGAGCACCTCAACTGTGAGTAAATGAGCTTGGAATCATGTAATAGACCAAGATTGATCAGTATAACCTAAGTAGGATCATATAACATATGTACAAGACAAATGAAAATGCCTCCTAGGTTTAATACCATTGTACTAAGGTGGATTGTTTCTCTAACACTCCCCCCCCCCCCCCCCCCTTNTTGTCCATATAAAACAAGGAAAGAGGAAAAAGAGGCAAAACCTCATGGGGAAAATCCTCCCTCAAGAATGGAAATGACAGAAATTATCAAAAGGGTCTTCAATAGGCCCTCTTCTTCACTTATATGAGTTGAAAGAACAACTTCTTGGTGATAGACTTGGTGAAGATGTCGTTGATGCCAAGATCATGCATTAATGCATCAATGTGTTGTAGACAAAGAACATGTGGAGAGGCCCCTTGATGTTCATCATTTGCTGATGGAGGAGCATCATAAAAATGTATTTTGATACAAGCATAATCAATAATGGAAAAGATATCTGTACAAATTCTTTTCCAAAAAACTTCAAAAGATTCAACAAAATCTGCCTCATGTGTAGCTATCATATCATGATTAAAACCATGAATCTTCTTCCCAATTTGATGAAGCACCTTCATAACTATTTTAAAAATCTCATGAGGCTCTGAAATATCAAAATATATGTCATATGAAGCATAAAATATTAGAGGTATGGTGTCTGCATGAGCGAATGGGTCCATAGTGGGAGAAGAGTGGGCAACTAGATCACACTGACAGTTGAGCGAACCTGGATGATCTGGAGAATTGAACATCGACCCATAGGTGGTTAGATCATGTCCATACATATGGAAAAATAGTACCATGAAGGAAAATTCCATGCCTTTCCAACCAATGAATTACATACAATACATAAAAGCAACATACACAAGTGGCATAGTATTGGAAACTATGCAATTTTGAGATTTTCCAACTAGTGAACGTGAGGGTTGTCGGGTATTTTAGGAATCAAATAGTTGGGGAAATGAGTATATGAATTTAATAAGCTGTATATCATCATGTATATTACCTTTATAATCGTAATAGGAAGGATTGGAATGGAGTGGGAGAGAGCTTTCAGAAGACATATTGGGAACTAGTGAAAAATAACTAGTTTATGGAGGAAACTTTGGTGAACTGTTTGGGGTTTCTTCCAAACAAGGGATGGAGGTTTCCAATTATGATATATCATAATTTAAATAAGAAACAAAAACATATGAAACAAATATATAAGAAATAGGTTTCTCCCAAGCACACAAAGCATGCAAAGGCTTACCATCTTCTTGCTTGCGCTCTCCTCTTCTTGCAAAATATGGAATATCAATATTGTTCTCCAGAAGGAGCTGGATCATGATGTCCATATTATTTCTGAAGCAAGATATTTCATGATGTGAACCTTTGAAAAAACCACATATGGGTTTCTCTCTCTTTCTCTTCATCTTTCTGGTTTTCGAATCCTCATCAGTTGAACTGGAGCTTTCTGTATCTGAATGCTTCTTCTCCTTCTCTCTTTGTTGCTTCAAAACATTGACTTTATTCTTTCCTTTGGATTTATTTGGAACACTAGAATCAAGGTATTGATCCGTAGTGGATTTGATGGTACCCATTTGCACTAACTTGTCTTTCTTGTGAGTCAATGATTCCATGAATTTTGCTAGCGCGGGAATCCTCCAATTTCTAGATGTGAGCTTGCTTTAGTGGATATATAAGATGAGATGATACAAACATAGAATACTTAGACCATAGCTTAGAAAGGATATACAAATATATTTCTTTAGTGGATATAAAAAGTCTACCCATTTGCACTAACTTGTCTTTCTCGTGAGTCAATGATTCCATGAATTCTGCTAGCGCGGGAATCCTCCAATTTCTATATGTGAGCTTGCTTTAGTGGATATAGAAACACAAAATACTCAGGCCCTAGCTTAGGAAGGATATACAAGATGAGATGATCATATTTATTCTATATGCCACACTATTTAAGCTGAAACACCAGTGCTTTGAACTTGGTGAAGAAGTCTTGGATTGTCTCATAGTGAGCTGGACTCAGTGAGATTAGCTCATTTTCGAGCTGATGGCCTCTCATCTCATCAATATTCCCAAATAGTGACTCAAGATTGAGCCAAAATTTATTAGGTGTGCCAAGACTGTCTACATGGAAAAGAAGGTCTCTCGAAATGTTGAGACAAAGCATACCAAATGCCTCATCAAGTATGTTGAATTACTTCGATTTCTCCATAGCAGAGTTGGACTCGGTATCAGCCCCCATGGTGACTCTGTACAGGCCTTTCGACCTCAGATGGATCACTATTTCGTCCTTCCATTCGAAATAGTTGAATGGAGAGAGTGATGTATGAGTCTGCTCCATTCTTCTTGCGCACTATGTGATCAAAACATTGTTGTACCTGCAATGCAAACACTCAAATTTACTAGAAAAATTCCCTAAATAACAACTCAAACACTCTGGTTTTGATTTGCAACTCCAAAAATCTATGACACCATGTGATAATTGATTCACAGTGATATCTAGGAGCTAAGGTAATATTCACAATCTAATTTATTCACAAAATATGCTAGAAAATAGAAAAAGAGAACAAAATAACACACACATATGGTGCCAATAACCGATCTTTCTATTAGTGTACAACTTATAGATATGTACGGTACATACTTATAATACAATGGGGGGAATTTGTGAGCCCTTGGAGGCCATCTAGATGCAGACAAGTGTCAGGATAGGATTTGACCCCTAAACCCCCTTAGGTTGACCAATAGGCTCCCAAACCATACCAAACAGTCACAAATTCAAGTGTGAACATGGATGGAGCATGATGAATCATAAATGAAGGAATGTTAGGCATGGGTGAACACATGTGTGAGTGGGAGAGTATTTAGGAGACGATAAATGTCCAAGAAGAGCACAAAACAACCACATTCACACACTAGCGCCCCTTGTCAAACATATTCCCTGGTTTAAGGGATAAGAAGTGGTCTGTCATCAATGAGGGTTCTTGGGTTATCAGAATGATCAAACTAGAGTGCCTCAACTGTTGGGATGATAAAAGTGGAGCGCCTCAACTATGAGTAAATGAGCTACAAATCACCTAATAGACCAAGATTGATCAGCATAACCTAAATAGGATCATATAACATAAGTACAAGACAAATGAAAATGCCTCCTAGGTGTAAGACCATTGTACTAAGGTGGATTATTGCTCTAAAAATGTTAAATGTGAACTTAGGTAATTACAATATGAAAAACTCTTTTTATGTAGTAAATGTAGCAGATACGAATGTGGTGTTAGGAGCTCACTGGATCTATTATATAGGAAAGTACACCACATATTATTAGACCATGTAGATGGAATTCTAGGGACAGGATGGTAAGAGAGTCGTCTTGCGGGGCATGAACACCTATCCCCCCAACCCAGTATCAACATAGAGGATGGAGGAAGTACTTAGATAGGGAAACATCGACTAGGAAACATAAATCTTAGTCATATTTCAGAAACCTCTAGATAATACAACACAATGTCCAACATACTAGGCCTAGTTGAACACCATACTTTTCCCCACGCTTATAAAATTAGAAAAGCATATGATGATTGGAGAGAATATGTAAAATGTAAAACAAATGTAGAGGGACAACCTATTGATGGTTAGAATTGGAATGGGAAGATTCAAGGAGCTGAAATGTCCATCTTCCCATAATCTTAATTTTGTATAAATATGATAGATGCAAACAAGAAAGGGATTTTGCTTTGACATTGTAATCTAACTTCTTGTTAATTGAGAATCCATTTTGTTGGCTAATTTTCTAGAGAATTATTGTGTTGTTCTGAGTTAGCATATACTATTCTTGTGATTTACGGTACTTTGAGCATATATATGAATAGACGTTCATTTGTTGTAGACTATTCTCATGTATTTGATATCTATTCTTTCTTAATCTTAATCATTGTGCTAACATAATTGATGTGAAATTATAATTTCCAATAATATTTTAGGTCATTCTTAATTTATTGTTAATCATTTTAGGGTTTATGTAATTTGTACCTCAGTGAACTATCATATATGTAACTTGTTTTTATATTTATTGTTGCATGTATTTTGGTACTCTATTACTCCTATCTAGGAAACTTAGAATAGTTTAAGTTTCATTCCATTTGCATCTTGCATTTGCATTTTCATTTGAATTACATTGCAATTTATGAATAAAAAATAATTAGTAGTAGTTGGTCCATAGATTAGAGGGTTTATTATTCACAATGGTGAACATTCTAATTGGGCCTTTTCCCTATATAAAAATATGTAATTGATGAAAATCATTCGTCTACATCAACATCACCATAACAAAAAAAACAGACAAAGTTATTCAACATTTTTGTATATATATATATATATATATATATATTTGAAATGAAAGTGATATCACTCTTGTAAAATTAAATAATGCAATTAAGACACATCTCCTCTTTTTATGTAATAATTTTTATTTAAAATATTGATCGACTTATCTAAAACCACTAATTATCTAAACCCATTGATTAACTTTACTTTACAACCCTCAAAGTTCTATTCCACCGTATTCTTAGTCACACATTAAAAATTTCTGGTTTAAATTTCATTTAGTACATATTTTTTTAAAGACAACAAAAATAAGTAGAAAAAGAAAATATAATGACTTTATTAATGGAAGGTCTATGTGATTCCTTTTTCTATGTAAACCTATGTACTTGATAAATGGAATTCAACCACATCAAAATCATCATAACACTTCAAAAACAAGAGCTACATGTAGCTTAGTTTCAGCTTTAATATATAAAAATAAAAATCAATATATATCATTTTTTTTTTGTAAATAAAAGCATTGTATTACTGTAGAAAAACCGCTTTACATGGAGAAACAAAAAACTGGACTACTATTGCCCATGACATCCTCGGCCTTGCCCCTACTACATCTAATCAGACCTAAAAATTCCCAACCCCAAAAGAGAGAGATCCTCGACTATGCAGGGTTCAATCCCGAAGTTACAAACATAGCCGTAGAAATACAACCTAACTAGCCCTATCTGAAATTGACCGCCGAACCTATTGACAGAGGAGTTAGAACCTGAAAACAAATGCCCATAGAAAACTAAGGCATGCCCTGCCTCTCGAGGCCAGAGCAGTGATCGTGGCGCGGGCACCCCATATGCTTCACCAAAGGGTCTCCCCTCTACGGGGGAATGATTCTTACACGGTTCTGGTGATGACCATCCACCCGACGATTGAGGCCTCCCTCTGCTCGTTGCTCTAAATCAGGGCTATATAGGGATATTCCTGCACGCGAGGCAATCTAGTCCACTTTGAGGTGCATCAGCTTGCAATCCGCATTGAGGGACTCAATCTTTTTTCTTGTGGATCGGCACTCTTTGTTGTGTTCCTTCCATGATTTGGATGGCTTCAAGTCCCCCTCCTTTTTTTCCATTATTTCCTCCACTTTTTCTTCAATGTTCATGGCCACATGAGTTACCAGGTTCATTAAAACCCAATAAAGCATGACAAGACGATCATGAGCCGAGGCCCTTTTCGCCATTGAGCCTGGATCTATGATCCATCCTTCAACCTCCTGCCACATCATCTCAATGGGCATCGACGAGACTTGCTCCCACAAAGCCTTCTCAATCCCCTCCGTGGCTTGACATTCCATTAGCGAAATTCGGTTCTTAAAGAATTTCGTTGCTTCCTGAGTATGCAACTGAGCCCGAGTGACCACTCCCTTGCCTCCCTGGGTCTTGAACTTCCCCTTATCCCAGTGCTTGGCTTCCGTGCTTCTCGCGCTCGTCCTCCCAAGACCACCCCTTGGCGGAGCCATTTTCCTCCTCACTCTCCTTCTCCTTGCACACTTACTATGCAAGTTTCTCAAGCACCCAACCTTCTGCAAGCTACTCAGCCTAATGCTCTTGACCATAAACACGCAGATGAGGAGCCAAGAAATCACCCTGAGATTAATAAATTGGAGGAGAATGGTCATGATAACGGTTCTGTACAGGATACCGATCTCCCGAATCCTACAAAAAATTGCTTTTGTACTTGGCACGATTTGCATCATCATTCCCATCGTCATTCTTGGATCACCATCTTGTGAAAAAACTGTCCCATCACTCCTATCAAGCCTTCTGACATACTCCAGGTTAATGTTTGAAGGGTCATCCCAGATTACCATAATCTTGGGTTGCATGACTACGCATGTCACTTGACCGGATCCCTGGTCGATTCACCATGCCTCCTATCCTTGTCTCGATCTTCCATAATAGCCTCCATCACCTGTCCTCCCATGTCCACATCCAGAGTTGCTAGATGTCGACATCTGGGCATCCATTTCTCCACCTCAAAGTCCTCCAACCTACTCAACCTGCGGGCCCCCCTTTCCTCGACCTGAGCGTTCACCAGCAGATCTGCCACCTTATTTGCGTCCCGTCTCACATGGTAAAAGGAAATTGTTGGATGAGATAGGATAAGGCCACGGAGGACTTCTATTCTGCTAGCTAGGTGCCAACTCAACGACACTTTTTTCATCGATCTCCCGTGGCCTAGTTGCTTGGCCATCTGAACGAGGATGTGAGAGTCGCCTTCCACCATTGTAGGTAGCCAGCCCTCCCTGATGACTATCTTGACACCTTGGAGCATGCATTCCAATTCTGCTGAATTATTAGTGTCTTCCCCAATCGAACCAAAGAAGATATGCAGTATTTCTCCCTCTGAGTTTCTGCAGGTTCCCCCAAAGCTTGTCGCTCTTGGGTTTCCCTTGGCCACACCATCAAAATTTAGCTTGAATACTTGCCGGGGGGGAGGAAGCCACAGATTTGGGCTTGAGATTCTGCATGTCTTGATCCTCTCACGAAGACCATCCAGCATTTCCTTGTTCAATCCCCATTCCTCTGCTATTATCTTTTCAGGACCTGAAAAAACTTTGTCGTCCTCACTCCACTGCATGTTGCGGATGGTCTCCAGGAGGTTCGAAGTTAGGGTCTTCCAAACTTCCTTTGAGGAATGGAACTTGTCACAGAATATTCTTCCATTGCGCTCCTTCCAGACTACCCACATGACCCTGCCTGGAAATGCTTTCCATAAGGTGCATATAATATTATTTTTGAAAGTCTTTGGATGCCACTCTTTTAGGGTTTGGCCCGAATCCCCTCTGCTTCTGTTGCTTTTCTGAAATAATTGAGCTCCTCTATCCCAAAGGTTTTAAGTGAAGGGGCAAGTATCTAGCAGATGATTCATGCTCTCCTCTTGGTAAGAGCAAAGAACACACTGAGACGGGCCTTGAATTCCCCTCCGACGTAAGTTCTCCCCCGTTAGAATCCTACGTCTGATCACTAACCAAAAGAAGGTGGCCACTTTTGGCCATGGGTTGGTTTGCCATATTTTCCCCCAGATCTCGTCTTCCTCTACTTGGTTTCTAATCCTGATATTGTAGGCTTCCTTAATGCTAAAAGTCCCTTTTTGGGAGTAACCCCAGTGAAGGACATCGTCCCCTTCTTTAAGCAAGATGCAACGCTCCTAGAGCTCAACCATAAAGGCTATGATATCAACCTCTGGGACCTCTTCATCTCCTCTAACTGGGGTTTCCCATCGGCTTTGGTCTTCCTGGGTCTCATTCTCCCAATATTGATTGACTTTTGTTTTTCCTTCCTCCAACCCTCTAGCTCTGATGTGCCGCCATCGAGGATCATTCCTTAGTTTGGGTAACTGATTCCATGAATCATCCCAGAAGTGGGATAAGTTCCCTGCTTTAACCTCCCAGAAGCTGTGCTCCTGAATTATTTGTTGACCTGCTAGTGCTTGTTTCCAAATGTGAGATCCCTACGGGGTCTCATTATATATTATCAGCTGAGACTTAGGTCTATCTCTTGTATATTTTATGTGCCATATTTTTTCCCACGGCTCTTGTGAATAGTTACACCACCACCACCATATCTTATCTCCCTGAATTTCTCCCATAATTTCAGTATCATGAAGGCCTAGGCCTCCTTTCTCGTTAGGGCTGCACACCTGCTCCCAACTGACCAGTGAACATTTGGCCTTGGATTCCCTTCCATCCCACAATAAATTCCTTTGAATGCTTTGAATCTCTCGAAGGACGGACTTAGGGGCTGAAAGAACTGAAAAAAGATACACATACATGGCCTGGAGGACCGACTTGACCAGGACTAACCTACTAGGAAAATTCAAGGGTTTAAGGGTCTAGTTTTCCAATCTAGCTTTAATCCTTTCTAGAAGATCTTGCCAGGACACCTTTTGAATAGTTCCCTGCCCTAAGGGAACCCCCAAGTATTTGGAAGGCATGGTCCCCTTGGAGAAACCCAGAATCCTACCAATGTTTCTCTGAGTGACGACGAGAGTATTAAAGAAAAATACCTAAGACTTTTTTGCATTGACAACCAGTCCTAACGCCTTAGCAAAGAGTGACAGACTCGATTTGAAGGCACGTGCCTCTTGGACTGAAGGGTGCACCATTAGCATCGTATCATCCACGAATTGATGATGAGTCTATTTTTCCATACCTTCGTGAAGCGCCAGTCCCTTGATCTTGCCTACTCCTGCTTGGGATTGGATGAGCTTGCTTAACCCTTTCGCAGCCAAAATTAAGAGGAACGGGGAGAGTGGATCCCACTGTCTAATCCCCCTTTGTGGGGGTAAATAGCCTGTATGGGGATCCATTCAAAAGGATGGAATACAAAGGAGAGGAGACCATGGTCATCATCGATTCTACCCACTCTAGACTGAAGCCTTGAGCCTTCGAAATTGCCTCCAGATATGCCAGCTGAGCTTGTCGTAGGCCTTGGCAATGTCCAGTTTGATAAGCATTCAAGGGAGTTTAGTGCACTTCAGAGAATGGGTGACCTCGTGGACTGCTATGATGCCATCCAGGATCTATCTACCTTCCACAAAACCCGACTTCTATGGGCTAATCAACCCTGGGAGGAGAGGTCTTAGGCGATTCGTGATCACTTTTGTAACTATCTTGAAGATCACATTGCATAGAGCTATCGGCCTAAATTTGTTTGGCGAATCTTCCCCTTCTCCCTTGGGAATTAAAGCAAGGAAGGTCACATTAAAAGCCTTGAGCACCCCTCACTTGCTCATAGATTCCTCCGCAATGGCTGAGACTTCCTCTTTAATCATTTCCAAAAAGAAGTGAAAGAAGTTGGTGGTGAATCCATTTGGGCCCGAGGCCTTCCCCTGGGTCATCTGGCTCAAGGCTTCCTCAACCTCTTGCATGGATATGGGTTTATTTAGATTCTCATTATCCTCCCTAGAAACAGACCTGGGAATTAAATCAGTGATCTGAGCTATTTCCTGCTCCCTCAAATTATTATCCTCGGTCAATATTCCCTTGAAGTAGCTCAATAGTTCCTCCTCAACCTCTTCCCTAGTTTCCACCTAGGTCATATCAGCCCTCTTGATTTTGTGGTTCTTCTTACCCAATCTCTTACAAACCACCGAATTGTGGAAGAATTTGGTATTTTTCTCCCCCTCCTGCAACCATTTGATCTAAGATTTCTGCTTCCAGAAAATCTCCTCCTGTCTCTCCCTAGCTTCCAGCTGGGTGAGGAGTTATTTTTATTTTTCTTTCATCTCCACGTCCCATCCCAGGTCCATTCCTTTTTTTCTGGAGAAGGTCAATGTCCTGGTTGAGACTTTTCTTGTCAAAAAAAATATTACCAAAGTCCTCCTTGTTCCATGTGCGGATCTTAGCTTTGAGTGCCTTAAGATTCTGTTGAAAGTTGTACATTCTAGTCCCTCCTGTGATATCCAACTCCTGCCACCACTGATGAACCAGTCCTTTGAAGTCCTTGTGCTCCAGCCAAAACTGCTCAAAGCAGAAAGGCTTGGGCAGGAAGGCCTTCATTATATCTCAGTTGAGACAAATTGCCTAGTGATCTGAGCCTGCTGCTAGGAGAACATTTGTCCAGATCTCTCCTGAACCCATTGTGATATTCTCTGACGCCAATAATATATCCAGCCTAGACGCAACAAGGTGGTCCCCTCCCCTCCTGTTGTTTCATGTGAACCAACCATCTCGTGTCTCTAGATCTACTAGGGAGCTTTGGGCTAGAATCTCCCTGAATTCCTCTTGGTATTTGTCCAATACTCTTCTCCCCCCTTTCTTTTCCCTGAGGGCAGTGATTAAGTTAAAATATCCTCCTAATATCCATCTCCCTTCCTTCGCTAGGGAATCCAACCACCTCAGGTGATGGATAAAAGCCTATTTCTGGGGGAAGGCACTGGGTCCATATATATTGGCAATTGTCCCAATAATACAAGATCCTAAGATCTTGAAATCTGCCATCAAGGAGAAGTGACTGGCTCTCCAGTCTGAGAGGACAACAAACTTAGGCTACCATAGGATGGAAATCCCCCCCCCCCCACCATGCCTTCGACGTCCGTTGCCATTACACTACTACCCTTCCAAATTCTTTGCCTAATTCTCATTAAGGATTCGGAGTTGCATTTGGTTTCTTGAAGAAAAAGCAGATCTGGTTTTTCCTATTTCATTTTCCTAACTAAGGTCTTGATCTTCCTTAGGTGATTACACCCCCTAATATTCCATGATATTATCTTCATTGGGTAACTTTGTTTACCTTAGAGAAGGCCACCCGGATCGTTGGGTACTGACCTGATTTGATCAACGTCACTCCTATTTCTGCAATTCTCTGCTTGTTCAACTTCCTTCCTCTTTTATGTTCTTCCTCTGGGGATTTCCTCTTACTCCCTTTCTAGGGTTCCACATATATCCCCAGCTCCCGGCGTGCTTTGAAATTGATGATAGCTTTCTAAAGAAGTTCGATCTGTTCCCAAGGGACATAACCCTTGCCTGCCTTCTCACATTCTTTCTCTAACACGTCCATATCTAGATCTCCTAGCTCCATTTCTTCCGGCTCATCTTCCTCCATGATATCCTGCAAACCGCTATCTTTGGTTTCCTCCCTAGCTTCCTTTATCTAAACTTCCTGAGTGTTATTTCGTCCCTCTTTTTCTTCCATACCCTCACCCTCTCTCTCCAAGATTTGAAAGGGATTATTGCTCTCTAGATATTTTTCTGTTGATTCCTTCCTATTTCTTTGTCCCCCACTGTTTTTACCTCTTCTTTGGCTCTTTACCTGGGTAAAACCCTCATTGGCTTGTTTTTATCCCTCTCATTCTGGAGCTGCCTTTTCCTGAGGCCCTTTTGGGAAGTTCCTCCCAAAATGACCATACTCATGGCAGATCCTGCATTGAAAAGGTAGTTGCTCATAGTCTATCTGTTGAATCCACTCCTCATCTTCCCAGTTTAGGCTAACAGCCTCCGGGAGATCCTTCGATAGATCCATGTAAACACATATGCATGCATATGCTGTATACCTCTGGATCCGCATTTTCTTGGCTACCTTCATGAATTCGCCTATTGAGTTGCCAATGTCTCGTAAGATTTCCATGTCCCAGTACTCTCCTGGAAGACCCACCAGTCTGATCCAAACCGGGGCAACTGTTAGATTTTCCGATTCCGAGTTAAAACGCTCTCGCCAGAGGTGGAGATAAAGACCGGCCGAAAAAAAGAAATAAGGCCCCCCCTCCAGTATTCTGTCTCGATCCTCCTGATTAATGAAGATTATGGTGAAGAATCCTTTTGCTCCTAGCTGAAGATCATAATGGCCTTTCGGATTCCACGTACTCTGGATCCATCGTACCAGATCCTTCTCCTTTGGCCACACACCCACAAATTTTCCGATTAGGGCTTTTTCTTTCCACGTCTCAATCTTTCCACGGATTAAGTCCGATCGGATCTGGATTGACGGGATCGTTTGAGCCCTTGGAAGGCATCCCCCCTGACTCGACTTCCTCCCCTTTCCTTACCCATCCTTCGCTTCATCTAGATTGTTATGGCTTCCGATGGGCCCTTCAGAGGCATGTCTTTGAGCTGAAACATCCGCCATGGAACTCGAGGGGTTTGCAGCCCCCGTTCTCCACCAAAACCCGTTCAGAGCCAAACTCACCGTCAGACCAAGTCCCCCCAATATATATAATTTAATAGTTATTTAGTTTTAAAAAAATAATGTTATTGAATTTTATAAAAAAAATTGTTATTAAGTTAACAAAATTAATATTCTTTCGAAAAACAATAATAGACAATTAACAAAAACAATTAAGTTGTCTAAAATTTTTCTTTAAAATACAAAATGATGGCATATTACATTACACAGACAACTAATCACACAACTTAGTGGATTTGTCAAAATGTTTTCTTCCATATACAAAATAATGACAATTTTAACCACTCTTAATTGTTAGAGAAGTTGGTCTTAACCATATGTCAAATCACATTTATTCTAACCTATGTAATTGGCCATGTAAACATTTACCAAGGATTATTGCTCATTGCTCTAATTACAAACCATGTGATTAACGGTCTCAAAAAACAACATTATTAGCACTCATCAGAGCCCTTGTCATTAGCTTAGTTCTTGTTCCCCATGGTAAACAAATTTGAGACCACAAATGACTAATATAATGAATGTTTAGAATGTCATTTAATTGCTTATTTGCACCATGGATGGCAGTATCTAGCTGCACAACACAATATAGAAAAATAAAATAATATAATATAAGTAGAGAACCTTGACTTATCTTAATTTTCTATTGTGATAAACTAAACTTCAAACTAACCTTTAGTAGAATAAATTTTATATTGAATACACCAATCAAAACAAAGCTCTGAATATGTTTTGTTTTCAACTGTGATAAACTAAAAACTTCAGTAAAATAAATTTTATATTAAATATACCAATCAAAACAAAGCTCTGGATTTGTTGTGTGGTGAAAATGCTAGTAAAGCTTGAACATGGTTCATAAATAAATCCTTTTGAAAAACAACTAAATGTTTAGGAATATACAAGTAAGGGTCTACAAGGAACTACAAATATGCCAAAAGACACTTAACTATGCCTTATATAACATGGACAAAAACATCAATTACGTTTAGTGCATTGAAATTGAATCACTCATTAATGATAATAATGGGTTTTCTCACAGCTATAGGTTCCTCGTTATTGTAAGGCAGGGTGGTCACCCCATGAACTCTTCAGTAGATCTTCGTAAACTCAGGAATGAATTGTAATTCGGGAGTCATTTAATAATGATATTCAAATTTGGCTACTCATTGTAATTAAGTTAATTTGTGGTAATAAAGGTTATATAAAAAATTAGTGTGACAAAAATATATGTTCCAAAACAAAATAAAATAAAAAACAGTTGTCTCAACAATCTAATCTATATAGTCTCAAATATATAGTCTTTGACTACGATCCCATAAACTAGAAATCCCAACTTTTGATTTATTTGTATATCAATAACTAATAATAAAACCAGCCGTAACATATAGCTTCTGACTACGATAAAGATTAATAACTAAAATTATTCCACCTTTATTTAATATAATTAATAAAAATGAAAAAAATTACAATATCTATCCAATCTTCAACCATTAACAGCATCACTCTCATAAAACAACAAAATAATACAAACTAAAAGCATCATCTCTTAAATAATTATGTCAAAGGCGTTTCACAATGGAGACGCAGTCTCAAAAGATTCTTCGTCTCTTTGGCCACTAAAATTCCAACATGTGTTCCCTGGTGATTGGTGAGTTTTGGTACAACACGCCCATTGTTAAAATTTCCGGTTATTATATCTCGTGATCTGATTGGCGAGTTTAGGTATAGCATGCCTGTGGTTAAAATTTCCAGTTAGTATATCCCGGGATCCGGTAGGGACCGAAGAAGGCGGCATGGAGTTGATCGGTTAAATACACATTCTGAAAATGCTCAGGATTTATTTTGTCTGTTCGTATTCTTTCCGCGTAAGCTCTTCCTCCGCCAGGTCCATCCTTATTTTAAACTCGCTCTGCGTTCTTTTTTATCGGCCTGCCTTTAAATTTGGCGGAGATTTTGGCCTCTAAATTGGTACGATTTGCAGGAAGAAGAAAAAGAACCGGAGAGAAAATGCAGGCTATTGCAAGAAGCACGGCCATGGTTAAAATTTCCGGTTAAAATTTGTTTTACAGAGTAACTATTTAAGAATATTTTGGTAGGTATAGCACGCCCATGGTTAAAATTTGAAATTGGTACGATTTGCAGGAAGAAGAAAAAGAACATGATTTATTAAATGTTCAGAACCGCTGATTTTAAAGATCCACAAGACAAGATCATTTTAAATGCAGTAAATATCTATTATGTATAATTTCAATTTTTTCATTTAAGATAAAAAAGACACGAAAACAATGAACATATACTATTTTTCCAAGTTACATATTTGAAAAAAAAAACAACATGATTGTTTTAGGCATATTTAAAATTACAATTTAATTTATTAAGAAAAAATGTGAAAACACAGAAGCAAACTGAACAAACTTAGAGCTTGAAAAAGAGCTCCATGGGTTTGCTTAACAGTAACAGATACATCAATTCCTATAACTTACTTGCAAACCTCTAAGCAAAGAAATTGATATCCTATAATTTACTTAGGAACCACTGAATAAAGAGATTGAGATCTTACAATTTACTTACAAACCACTGAGTAAAGAAAACTGTTAAAAATTAATAATGTTTTAAATATTCTAAAAATTAAAAACAGGTACCTTTTATTAAAAAAAGTTCATCCTATTCAGAGATACAATTATATTGTTCTATGAACAAAAACTAAAAGCTTTTAAACTATCATAGCAGTAGCGGGGACCTCATTCAAAATCTGGATATGGATCATTGCGAGACAAAAAAAAATGCTGTGAAGCTAGGCTCATTGTGTTTTGTTATTTTGATATTAATTTAATTTACAAATATGATTTATGATATATGAACTTTCACATCTTTTAATATTAAAGTTTGTTGAGATATCAACAAACTTGAATTGTTGAAGAGAAAATTGTACGATCTTATGGGTTTGGCATATGCTTTGTATGCAGTTTTAACCTTTTAATTTTTTAACATATCTAGCTACCTACCTCAAACCCTAAGTGGAGAAGAAAAGGAACAAATTCGTTGTTATTTCAAGTAATTCATCTCTTGTTTTTACGAAAAGGAATGCACTACGACTCCTAGAATCAATCGAGAACATAAGTTATAAATCCATGAGTGCTATAGTGTATAAATTGTCTTTTTATTTATAATCTAAAATAAGATAATTAAATGATAACAATATATTTAGACTAACATTTAACCCTGAAATATTTAGATCGTAATTCGCAGTTGGAAACAGATCAACGATCGAGGACGGTGCGGAAGAATGAAGTGCGGAACCCGAGAAAGTGAAGAATTGCAAGTTTCAAAAGTCAGGAAGTTGAATTCTGCATCCCGAACCGGAAATCAGAAACCAGAAAAGCATGAAAGTGCGGGAACCCTGTTTCGTAAGTGGAGGAGCCGACTTCTGCAATCAGAACTGGAAATCAGAAATCAGGAAGGCGTGAGAGTGCGGAAGAACTGTTTCTCATTGAGATATATTGTTTTTTATTTTAATTAATAGTATATATATATATATATTTTTTTTTTTTAACACCTCGAAGGGACAAATGGAAACCAAATTCTCCTGAGGGATGGGCTCGAAAACTAATAATATTGCTGAGGCTATAGCTCTCTAGCAGGGACTTCTGATTGCCAAAAGACAAGGAATCACTGAGCTCACAATTTTGGGAGACTCAAGAATAGTTATTCAAGCCATGGCTAAGGATTTAATGCCTAGCCAAATGCATCTTTGGCATTTGATTAAAAAAATCAAGATTCTGGCCCTTTCCTTCCTTAAAATTGAAATTTTCCATATCCTTTGGTATCACAATAAGGATGCAGACCTCACTGGGAATTTGGGCAGCTCTCTAAGCCCAGGGTCCTTATATATTAATGGTATTAATTCTTTTTGTGCTCCCCCATAGGACCAGAGCTAGGGCAGTGGGGCTAAATTCCTAATGGGCTCGAGATCTAAGGATTCACCGTCATCGCCTGACGCGTCCTTCTGCTGTTGGGGCATGTGGATCATGGATGGCATGTGGTCACATGCTGGAGAATGCAGAGTTGGTTAAATTATGTACAAAGGAGGCCCTTCATCCTGTGCGAGAATTACTGCATGTCTCATCGATGTTGTGAGAAAGGAGTAAGGTGATGCAAGGTTCAATGGCTTGCACGTAGGATTTAATTGCTGTGATCATCATGATCTTGTTTTGTAAGGGCTTTAAATCGTGGAAGGTTAAGGGAAGAGGCAACAAATTTTGGGTGATTTGCTACAACAATGATCTTGCGGAAGTGTTCAGGCTGATCTGCAGAGAAGGAAAGAAGGCCCTGGTGTTCATTATGGAGGCTTCATCTGAGTCCTCTAGCTTGTCCATCCCATCCAATTTCATCAAAACGGATATCATACTGCTCAAAAATGATGTTAAGGTGCTGCAAATTCAGGTAGACGCGATTGACACGGAAGGTGGAAGACGACTTGAGAATGTGGGCAATGATTTGGTGTTCTTGTGGAACCAAATCAAACGAGTAGTGAAGAGGTCAGAGAACGTTGTTATTGGTTTGATAGATGAACTGGAGATTAAAGTGGATAAGTTGGCCCTGAAACTTGCCAAGTTGGATGCTGCATCCAAGCCAGGTCCTTCGTCTCGCCTTGATGAGGATATCAATTGAGTTCTGGGTTGGGAATGCATCTTTGCTATGTTGTCTGCTCTGTTCTGCTTTGTTAGCTTGTTAATTTGGTAGTTTGGGATATGGGATATGTTGATTACCAAAAATAGTTTTAGTAATAGATTATACTCATTTATGTTGTAAATGATGAATCCTTTATCTAGAATAGTCGTCTTTGCTAGGGTGCATTACAAGACTTGTTGATCTCACTTTGTCGCTTCCATAAGGGCGTAAACAGAGAAGGTGAACTATTATTGCTGCTTCCATAAGGGCGTTTTGTATTTTGGTCTGGTCTTTGTGGTTATACCACCTTCTTAATACAATATAACCGTTTCTGTCTAAAAAAAATAGCATTTTTTTTAATAATAACATTTCAAGTGAAAATACAGTTAAATTTAAAGATGGGTGTCTAAAGTTTAGATTAATTTTAATGTAATTTCTATTTACAAAATGTATGTCAAAATATATTATGATCATATTATGTCAATTTTTGCTTATGTTGTGCGGTTCTTTCTGGCTTGTTATCTTAGCAGAAACGATGCCGCAAGGAATGTATAGACGGTAAAATGTAAAGACATAGATTGTAAAAGCTCAATCTTTAAAGATATGAATATGTACAAATGAATCAAACGGCTTGAATGCGCGAAATTTTTTAAATAATTATCAATAAAAAATTGTTTCATATAAATAATTAAAATTTTATGTTTGATTTTACAGATGAATTAAACGGCTTGAATTTTTGTTGTAAGTTACATTCGAGGAGTTACAAACTTGCAAAGAAAAAAAAAATTTAAAAAAGAAAAAACTTACACTACTTTAATTTATTTTTCTTTTTTTAAAGCAAAAGTTATTACTATGAAATAAATTCGAGAAGATGGACATAAACCATAGCTAATCACAACATACATAAAGCACTCCCATGACAATTTAACATATGAATTTATCGCACATGAAAAACCCGAATAGGTATGAGAAAGTGTTATGTTGTTAGTTAAAAAACAAATCACACACAGTGGCGACATTGTCTAATCGAATTGGCATTTAAAATTATCTAATTTAAAATCCCAAATTATTATTAAACAATCTTTTTATTACACAATCTTTTTAAATAGATGAAATATAAATGCATTCATTCATCTTGATGTCGGATCATATTTAACTTCATATTTATTAACATAAATAATTGTTATTGGATCTTTAATTAAATTTTATATACCCAAATCAAACTATTTAGGTATACTGGATCTTTAAACTTTATATTTATTAACAGAAATAATATATTTATTAATAGAAATTTCTTTAATCTTTAAAAAAAAATCTAGCAAGCAGGAACTACAACCCTCCATGTTTAATCAAAAGTAGCATTAAATTATAGTGGAGCCTGGACAAATCCAGAAAAACAACTTCAGCCGCACATTTAAAATCTTGAAGCATGGGTTTTCTAAAGATAGAAAGAGAAAACTAGAATTAGTAGTTTCGAAAAAATAAGTCGAGGAGATGACCCAAAAACATATCCAAGTTTTGCATCCCACTTTCTATACTGCTGAAAATAGAAAGCGGATGAAAACAAAAATTGCGAAAAGAAAAATGAAAGTTCTAATTTCTGCATTTCGCAATGCGGAAAGCGGAAATTGGGAAATAAGATAAAAAAATACGAGACACAGATTTTTCTGATTTCTACATTCCGCACTACATAAAGCGAAAGTTGAAAATACAGAAAGTTTTATTACGGACTTCTAACTTCTGATTTTTGTGTTACGCACTGTGGAAAGCGGAAATCGGGAATCATGAATAAGTATATTTAATTCGTAACTTTGTATGCAATAATTTATAGACTATAGATTATAGATATGAATGATAGATTATATACAATTTATAGATTAATTTTTAACTATATCATTTAATAGTTAAAGAGATTTTCGTATTTTTTTTAATTAAAATCTTGTTTAAAAATTGCAATAAATACATTTTCAGCGACTGTTTCTACAAAATTCTGGAAAAAAAATAGTTCTAATTTTTTTTCCATATATTGCCTTGGTTGTTCTTTATTTCAAATGATTGTTGTGGAGGAATGCAAGAGAATGCTTTTGAATGCCAATTCATGCTATTGAATTGCCATTTATTTGTAGATTTTAAGCAGTGGCTTGGTCACAGAAGCAACTTGCAAAAGTCTATGGAAAAAAACAGTCACTTCAAATCTTGTTAAGGTTGAGGAAAAAAACAATTATTCATTAGTAAATATTAATCATTGAAATTTAATGAAACAAATATTCAAGCTGGGCAAACTTCAAACAAATAAAAAATTATATTAGAAACAATGGAAACACAAAATAATGGAATCAATGGAAACACAAAAGAATTAAAAATAAAACTCATTAAAAAAACTCTTACGAAGGACCTCCTATTACATATTGGAACATGAGTAGCCATACTGAGTATGGATGGATGAAAATGTCCCACTCTCGCCGGAATCCGGTAAATACAGAGTTTTGGTACAACAATCCCATGGATAAAATTTTCGGTTATTATATCCCGTGATCTGATTGGCGAGTTTAGGTACAACACGCCCATGGTTAAAAATTTTAGTTATTATATCCAGTGATTCGACAGGGACCGAAGAAGGAGGCATGGAGTTGAAAGGTTAAATGCACGTTCTAAAAATGATCAAGCTTTATTCTGTCTATTTGTATTCTTTCTGCATAACTTCTTCCTCCACCAAGTCCATCCTTATTTTAAACTCACACTGCGTTCTTTTCGATTGGTCTGCCTCTAAATTTGGCGGAGATTTAGGCCTCTAAATTGGTATGATTTGCAGGAAGAAGAAAAAGAATTGGAGAGAAAATGCAGGCTATTGCAAGAAGCACCCCCATGGTTATTTCCGGTTAAAATTTGTTTTACAGTGTAACTATTTAAGAATATGTTGGTAGGTACACCACGCCCATGGTTAAAATTTGAAATAGGTACGATTTGCAGGAAGAAGAAAAAGAACCTGATTTATTAAATGTTCAGAAGCGTCGATTGTAAAGATCCACAAGACAAGATCTATTTAAATGCAGTAAATATCTATTATATATAATTTCAACTTTTTCATTTAGTATTAAAAAGACACAAAAACAATGAACCTATACCATTTTTCCAAGTTACATATTTGCAACAAAAAAACACATGATTATTTTAGGCATATTTAAAAATAAAATTTAATTTGTTAAGAAAAAATGTGAAAACACAGAAGTAAACTAAACAAACTTAGAGCTTGAAAAAGAGCTCCACGAGTTTGCTTAACAGTAACAGATACATCAATTCCTATAATTTACTTGCAAACCTCAAAGTAAAGAAATTGAGATCCTATAATTTACTTCGGAACCACCGAATAAAGAAATTGAGAGCTTATAATTTACTTACAAATCATCGAGTAAGGAAAACTGTTAAAAATGAATAATCTTTTAAATATTCTAAAAATTAAAAACAGGTACGTTTTATTAAAAACAAGTTCATCCTATTCAGAGATACAGTTATATTGTTCTATGAATAAAAACTAAAAACTTTTAAACTATCACAACAATAGCGAGGACCTCATTCAAAATCTGGATATGGATCATTGCGAGACAAAAAAAAAACCTGCTCTGAAGCTAGGCTCATTGTGTTTTGTTATGTTGATATTAATTTAACTTACAACAATAATTTATGATATATGAACTTTCACATATTTTAATATTAAAGTTTGTTGAGATATCAACAAACTTGAATTGTTGAGGAGAAAATTGTGCGATCTTTTGGGTTTGGCATATGCTTTGTATGCAATTTTAACTTTTTAACATATGTAGCTACCTACCTCAAACCCTAAGTGGAGAAGAAAATGAACAAATTCGTTTTTATTTCAAGTAAGTCATTTATCGTTTCTATGAACAGGGATGCACTACGACTCCGAGAATCAATTGAGAACACAACTTATAAATCCATGAGTGCTATAGTGTATAAATCGTCTTTTTATTTATTTTCTAAAATAAGATAATTAAATGATAGAAATATATTTAGATTAACATTTTAACCTTGAAATATTTAGATCGTGATATGTAGTTGGAAACATATCAACTATCGAGGACGAATCCGCTAGAATCGACGGTACAGAAGAGCGGAGTGCAGAACCCGGGAAAGTGAAGAATTGCAAGTTTCAAAAGTTCGGAAGCCAAATTCTGCATCCTGAACCGGAAATCAGAAACCAGAAAAGTGTGAAAGTGCGAGAACCCTATTTCGTAAGTGGAGGAGCCGACTTCCGCAATCCAAACCTAGAATCGAAAATCGGGAAGGTGTGAGAGTGCGGAAGTCCTGTTTCTCATTGAGATATATTGATTTTTATTTTAATTAGTAGTAATTTTTTTAATAATAACATTTCAAGTGAAAATATAGTTAAATTTAAATATGGGTGTCTAAAGTTTAAATTAATTTTAATGTAATTTCTATTTACAAACTCTATGTCAAAATATATTATGATCATATTATGTCAATTTTTGTTATTATCGATTTATCTAGTAAATGCTTAAGATGAATTTTTGCTTATGTTGTACGGTTCTTTCTGACTTGTTATCTTAGCAGAAACGATGGCGCAAGGAATGTATAGACAGTAAACTGTAAAGACATAGATTGTAAAAGCTCAATCTTTAAAGCTATGAATATGTACAGATGAATCAAACGGCTTGAATGCCTGAAATATTTTAAATAATTATCAATAAAAAATCTAATTCATATAAATAATTAAAATTTTATGTTTGATTTTACAGATGAATCAAACGGCTTGAATTATACTGTTTGATTCATATACATAATTAAAATTTTAAAAATAAATGAAGCAACTTTACTTTTATTTAAACATTTTCAAACAGGTAAAAGTAAAAAGTTTTCAAAATAAAATCAAACGGTATAATTCAAGCCGTAAATAAAATAAAATTGTTTGATTATAAACGATATCGAAGTTTGATTATATTTACCGTTTGATTTTATTTTAATCAAACGGTAAATAAATATATTTTATATCGTTTAATATAAAAGTTTGATTATTTTTACACTTTGATTGGTAAAAACATAAAAATACTTCATCCCTTTTCATAATCTAAATGAATTATTTATCAATATGATGCAGGGATGCACTACGACTCCTAGAATCAATCGAGAACATAAGTTATAAATCAATGAGTGTTATAGTGTATAAATTGTTTTTTTATTTATATTCTAAAATAAGATAATTAAATGATAAAAGTATATTTAGATTAACATTTTAACCCTAAAATATTTAGATCGTGATCCAAAGTTGGAAACATATCAACGATCGAGGGTGAATCCGCTATAATCGGTGGTGCAGAAGAGCGAAGTGCGGATCTGGAAGCCGACTTCCGCATCCCAAACCGAAAATCGAAAACTAGAAAATGGTGAAAATGTGGGAAACATGTTTCGTAAGTGGAGGAGCCGACTTCCACAATCCCAACCAAAAATCGGAAATCGGAAAGGAGTGAGAGTGTGGAAGACCTATTTCTCATTGAGATATATTGATTTTTATTTTAATTTAAAATATTTTTTTTAATAATAACATTTCAAGTGAAAATACAGTTAAATTTAAAGGTAGGTGTCTAAAGTTTAGATTAATTTTAATGTAATTTCTATTTTAATGTATGTCAAAATATATTATGATTACATATACTATTTTTCCAAGTTACATATTTGCAACAAAAAAAACATGATTATTTTAAGCATATTTAAAAATAAAATTTAATTTATTAAGAAAAAAATGTGAAAGCACAAAAGCAAACTGAACAAACTTAGAGCTTCAAAAAGAGCTCCACGGGTTTGCTTAACAGTAACAAATATATCAATTCCTATAATTTACTTGCAAACCTCAAAGCAAAAAAATTGAGATCCTATAATTTACTTAGGAACCACCGAATAATTTACTAATCACTTGTCGGAAGCACTAAGCACTAAGAATTGCAAGTTTAAGAAGTCGCGAAGCCAATTTCTGAATTCCGAATCGGAAAGTGGAGAAGTCCGGAAATCCCATTTAAAAAGTCTAGGAGTCGAATTCCGAACCAGAAAGGTGTGAAAGTGTGAGAACCCTGTTTCGTAAGTCAAGGAGCCGACTTTCGCAATCCGAACAGGAAATTGGAAACCAGAAAGGCGTGAAAATGAGGAAACCAGGTTTCGTAAGTCCAGGAGCCAATCATCTGTATAAATAAATAAAAATCAGGCTCTAGGTATTGACAAGGATCTTTAGATCGGATTTATTTCATTTTGTTGTTTATTTTTTGTTAATATTTGGAAAATATATATGTAAAATTCACGTGAAGATTTAGCACGGATTTCTTTTTTCCTATTTTTCTATTTAGGTAATTTTTAAATTAATAATTCTCTCTAATTTACTTATATATGCTGAAAGGCTGCGTTTTTTAAACTAGGACGACACTTTAGCTCGTACATCAATTTTTTTATCTTATTTCCTTATTTCCTCTTTCCGCATTGCGAAAATTGGAAGACAAAGACTTTTTCGATTTCTGCATTTCGCACTGCGGAAATCGGAAGTCGGAAATACAGAAAGTTTTATTACAAACTTTTAACATCCGATTTCTGTGTTCCACAGTGTGTAAAGCGGAGATCCATTTTTTTTCAAGTGATCGGAGAAATCTATTCCCGACTTCTGCTTTCCACAATGCGGAGCACGGAAATTGAAAGTTACAACTTCGTACTATTTTTACCCTTAATTGAGGAAAAAACTCAATATTTTTACCCTCTTGAAGTTCCTTTCGATGCAAATGCTAGTATAATAATAATTAACTATCACATTGATTATTAAATAGTTGTTTAAATTTAATAATTGATTTTTTTTTAAAAACTTTATTTAACCTCATTTCGTAGGATACAATTTTCTAATGTTTTTTTTTAAAATAAATAAATATATATACAAAGTTCCAATCATAACATGCAACTAGAAAACCGGTCACAAAAGGAAAGGCAACGGCGTCATGACAACATGCAAACTATAATGCAAGTCTATTAAACCTGCACGTGAAATATAAAAGGAACCATTCACATCGTGACTTCATATGTAATTTCTTTTGTGTCACGTCTTGTGAAAAGAGAAAAGTATATAATAGATTAAATAGAAGCTTTATATTTTAGATAATTATCTAGGGGTGCACAGAGATACACACTTTGATATGGAGGTTGTAATTTATAGGTTTGGATCCAATTGAGTTAGTCACAAGTAATTGATATTTTGATTCGGTATTTATTAATATGGAATTAATTAAATTTGATGTGAATCTAAACATTTTTTTTTAATTATTAATTTAGATCCAATTTATATATATATATATATGCATGTCATACACACTTAATTACACCATTTGCTTAAATAAATATATGTAGTTGATGAGAAGCATTTTTCCACATTAACATTATCATAACACTAAAAAGTAAATAAAGTTATTTAACATTTTTGTAAAAATAAATATAATGACACACTATTCATCATATTTTTAACTATAATGATATCACTATTATAAAATAATGCAAATTAAAAGCATCCATCATATTTTCAAGCATTAATAATATCACTCTTATAAAATAATGCAGATTAGAGACATCCTCTCTTAATGATATAATAAGTTTTAATTAAAACATTGATAAATGCTTATGTAAACCCTTTAGAACCTTTGAAGATCTATTCCACCTTATTTCTTAATCATATGTTGTAATTTTTTCTTTTTAACTTTACTTAGTATGATTCTTTAATAAAAAAAAATATGGAAAAGAAAATATAGGGACTTCCTCAAGGATGTATTATACTTTATTTCTTTTTTGTTTGTTTGTTAGAATGTTTATACTTTGTGGGACTAGTGTGTGTTCTACGAAACAATAATGGATTGCACCAAACTTGGGCTACATCAACCTTTAGCATGGTTGGATTTTTAGGTATCTCCTCCCACCACCACTGAGTTTATAATCACTTAACAAACAAAACCTTTCAAATACCAACTATAGCTAATAAGACTTGACATTCCACCTTATTTCTTAATCATATCTTATAATTTTATTTAATATATTTCTTTAAAACATAAAAATAAAGATAAAAAAAGATATAATAATTTTATAAAAAGTTTAATTAAACCATTTTTTTGAAATTCACTCCCATCAGCACCATCATAACCCTTCAAAAAATATAACCAAAATTATTCAACATTTATTCAATACAATCTATAAAAACAAATATAATGACACCCTCTATTAAATTTTTAACCATCAATAATATCATTCTTATATATAAAAACAAATATAATAACACCTTCTATTAAATCTTTTACCGTCAATGATGTTATTCTTATAACATGAAATAATGAAAATTAAAGACAACCTCTTTTACTAATGGAATAATGATGAAATACTTATTTAAAATTAATAATATTGGACTTTTCTTTAGAATTTTCAAATATTTATTTTATTTTTTCTTTATTTTTTAATATGTATAACTTTTTAATTTAATTATTATGATTTTTAGAATTTTCAAATATTTATTCTACCTTATTTCTAAAGCATACATGACCAATTTCTTTTCTAATTTATTTAAATATGATGTTTAAAAGATAAAATTAAGATTAAAAACCTTCCATTGTGAATTGTCTATTTGGAACTTTTCTCTAACCAAACATTTTTAATTAATTAAAAGCATAGGCATTCCCACATCAACATCACCCTAACACATAAATAACATCACCCTAACACATAAATAGACAAAGTCATTCAACCTTTATTTAATATAGCATATAAAAACAAATATTATTGCAACATCTATTAAATCTTCCACCATCATTACATCACTCTTATAAAATGCAATAATGTAGATTAAAAACATCCTCTCTTATTAATATAATAATATTTAGTTAAATACATAAATTAGGTTTTTCTTTAGAATTCTCACACTTAGTCGTACATTGTAATTTTATATTTGCAATTCCATATAAATATATTTTTCTAAGAAAAAAGTAGATAGAAAAGGAAACGCAAAGGCCTCAATCACAACATGCAGCTAGGAGAGAGAAATAGGGGAATTAGAACCTTGGTCCAACCGTGTGGATAATTATCTTTTTAATCAAGGACCTTGGAACCTTGATAAGGACAATTTAATGGGGTCCATCCCATTGCATGCGTTTGTGAATGTTACCCTTGAGATAATTCAATAGACTTATGATTCGTAGGAGAAAAATTAAATATTAACAATGGGGGTAAGAATTGAACATAAAACTTTGATTAAATTCAACATTATTTCAACGTAGAACCTGATTAAATTCAACATTATTTCAACGTAGAACTTGATTAAATTCGACCATATTAACCCTACCTACATATGGTAATAACATTTCCTTCTTATAACCTTATTAACCCATACAGAGGCAAGAAAAAATATGTTAAAATTGATTATTGTCTATAACGAATAAACTTTTCTACTAGTGTTACTCTCAATCTCGGTTATCTCTATTTGACAAGGATCTTTAGGATTTTCCAGTGTCCGTATCGTAATATTGATGTGGAATTGGTGATGATTTAAAAAAAAAGCATAATTATTTATTTAAAAAATTGTTTACTTTAATATTTTTTCCAAAGAAAAAAGAAGATGAAAACTTTATTAAATATCAAAATGATCTATACAATGGTTTGTATGCTTTCGCATATTGTTGTATATACATCCAGAAAACTGAAACGATCACTATTCCATAGGGAACAGCCTATGTAAAAGCATCTCTATGCCGAGATATTTGTGTCAAAGAGAAACCTGTAAGTGTATACTGTGACTACTGTCATAACAATCCGAGGAAGAAGTTAGTCAATTTCTCAAAAATGAAACTAGGCCTGAAACCCTGATGTATCTCTATGCATGTATATGTCCAAAAAGACTAAATAGAAAAAACCATATGTTCAGTCAGCAAGGCTTGCAGGACGGGCTTCTGCAAAAGGTCTATGGTAGAATTGATAGACTTCCCCGTCCTTGTGTTCAAAAAATTTCCAAGTACCGAAATCCATCTCCACCCTAGCTTTCGAAAGACGATCTGCTACTGCATTCCGCTCCCTATAGACATGACGGCATGAGATGTGGTCAAATGCTGTCCAAAGTCTGTTTACTTCTTCATAAAGTGTATTGAGTGCAAGGATTCGACATTGCTGTACTTTATTCACCCAATTGATAATGATAAGTGAGTCACAAAAAATCTGAAGGTTTCTGCATCCCTTTTCTAATGCAAATTGGAGAAGTAGTTTTAGGGATGATAGTTCTGCATAATTGTTTGTGCCTTCCCCTAGACCCATTTGGAAATGGAAAAAGTGTTGTTGAGATAAGTGGAAGATGCCCCCCACCTCCGCAAGCAAGGTTTTGTGAGGCTCCATAAAAAAAACCCCAAGGCATGTTGTAGTATACCTGTTCAGCTGTGATTATTCTGACTAGGGCAGCATCCTTAGTTTGGGGAAGTATGAGAGGATATCTAGACCTTGTGAGGTAGTAACTTCTGGGGAGGAAACTTTGTTTTGGAAGATTGCTTGATTCTGAGTGATCCAGACCCCCCAAATGTGAATGAGAGGGAGAGCTTTTAGATGGGCTAGTTGGGGAGTGTTAAGCCAAGTCTTCCAGGCCTCTTCCAGCGAAAGGCCAGACCAAGAAAACCGCTGATTTGCCTGTGCTTGCGGATGCTTCCATACCTGAGTTGAAAACAGACAGTTTAGGAAGAGATGGTTAGATGTTTCCTCATTGTTTTTGCATAATGAGCACCAACGTGGGCCCTCTAAAGATCTTTTCTTCATTCTATCCCATGTAGGAGTTTTGTTATCTAGAGTACACCACATGAATAGTTTTTCTTTCTGAGGGTATTTAAGCTTCCAAATCCTAGCCTGCCACCATTTGGTTTCATTTGGGAAAGAGTCAATGCATAACTGTTGATACCCCGTTTTTGGTGTGTACACACCGTGAGCAACATGTTCCTGGATTAGCTCATCCTCCTTATCTGTAAGTCTAATGTGGGCTAGTCGAAGGGCTGAAATATATCTGTTCCACTCTAGGTTCCACTGAGGGGGAATTCCAAGGTCTTGACAGCCTAGCCAGACTTGCTGCCATAGATTGGTAGCAGCTGGGTCAACTATTTGATTTAGGTGGAAGAGGCCATTTTGCTAAAGAAGTTGAACAAGTCGAAGAGGAAGAAGATGGTTGAGCTGACTGTTTGGCCATGGATCAGCTCCTATCCTTACATTAGACCCATTTCCCACTTCCCAGGAGAGTCCTCTTCGAATTAACGGAAAAGCATCATAGATTGCCTTCCAAATGATTGAGCTTGTTCCAGAAGTGATAGTGACAGAATTTCTGCTCCAATCCCACAGGGGAACTGGACTTATATATTTATGGTATATCGCCTTTGTCCACAGGCTATTTGTTGTCAGGAGCCTCCATCCTGCTTTTGTTGCCAGTGCTTTGGAAAAAAAGTTTGTATTCTTTATCCCCCATCCACCAAGGGATTTTGGCCATGTTATCTGATCCCATTTTACCCAATGGAGGACCAATTGTTCTTTCCTCTTAGACCAGAGGAATTTTGCACAGAGTTTTCTTGTTTTCTCCAGAATGGATTTTGGGATCCATGCAAGAGACATCCAATAGACCGGGATGGCCTCCAGCACCGATTTGACCAGGACTAGTTTTCCTGCTCTCGAGAGCCATCTATTGCACCAATTGTTTATCCTCTTCTCCGGTTTTTCTACTAGCCAATTCCAGTTTTCTTTTTTATAACAATTTGGCTTAAGCCTGAAGACTATGTACTTTAGCCCTTCATCCAACGGAGCAACTGAAAAGGGGAAAAGGTCCAAGAAACGCCTCGCAGTGGCTTCTTCCAGATTAAAATTGGTGAGAGTGGAATTCTTCTCACTTAGGATCATTCCTGTAGGTTTACAGAAAGTTTTCAGAATTTTCGATATATTTTCTACTTCTCTAGGGGTACCATTGCAAAAGAAGAGGATGTCATCGACAAAGAGAAGGTGAGTGATACTGGGATTATTTGCTAATTTGATCCCTTCAATCTGTCCCCTACTCCTTGCATCCAATAGGGGTATGCTGAGACCTTCTGCAATTATTAAAAAAAAAGGAGTGGTGAGAGGGGCATCCCTGTCTGAGACCCATCTCAGAAGGAAAGAAGGTTGAAGCTGATCCATTTATAAGTACTGCAAAATAAGCTGTGGATATGTAGGCAAAAATCCATTTTATGAAGGAGTAGTGAAAACCTAAGTGTGTAAGCAGGAGCCTCGGATATATCCAATTTTCTCTGTCAAAGGATTTTGAAAGATCCATTTTGAGGATTACTCCTTTTAATTTCCTTATCTTCACTGACTGCATTCCTTCCCGAACCACACCTATTGCCTCATGAATCTGTCTATCCTCCAAAAATCCAAATTGTTCATAGGAGATGATTTTAGAAAGAACCTTCTTAAATATTTGAGAAATCACCTTTTCTATCACCTTCTATGTGATGTTGCAGAGGGATATGGGTCTGAAGTCCTCCAAAGAGACTGGATTATCATTTTTAGGGATAAGAGCCAGGAAAGTTGAGTTCAATGGCGGGTGAACCATGCCATTTACCTGAGATTATTCTACGAGCTGAAGGAGGTCAAGGCCAATTGTATCATATGCTGCCAAGAAGAATTCAATGGTCCGCCTATCTGGGCGTGGGTTTTTGTCTTTTTGGAAGCTGTGAAGGATGGTTTTCAGTTCTTCCTCTGAAACTTCTTCCATCAAGTCTGCATTATCCTCTTCTGATATGGTTTCAGGGAAGTAACAAGATGTTTGCATGACTTCTATTATGGTGGCATGTTGATCTGCTCTAAAGAGGTTTCCAAAATAGGTTTTTCCTATATCCACCATTCCTTCAAAATTGGTGACTGGTTCGTCAGCTGCATTTCTTCGTTCCCAAATTGTGTTCTGATGTTTTCTTCCCTTGGCGAAATCCTAGAAGAACTTTGTGTTGTCATCCCCATAAGTCTGTTGATGTATTTGTAACTTCGGAATGTATTCACTTGTATATCTTCTGTATTGTACCCCGATGTTCCTATCGAGAAGTATCAGTAATGTAATTGAGTCATGTCATACCACGATGTTCCTATCGGGAGAGTCATTAATATAATAAAGTCATGTAGAGTCAATGAGGTTAACCCTCCGTTGTAAGTCAGGGAAATAGTCCTCACAATTGAGTTAAGCTTAACCCTCCTTGTTGATCGGAGGGCAAAGTCTCCATAGTTAAGGGGCACTAGGGTTATTAGACTCTCCTAGAGATGTCGGCCCTGGTAAGTAATTGTCAAGTCGAAAACTAGTATAAATAGAAAGTGAGACTCTCTATTTGTCACATACACTCACTCAACTAGGGCACCTGAGTGAGAGAGGAAGTGCTCACACAAGTGAGAGAGAGAACAACTACTGCAGAATCTAGGGCTTCTTAGTTTTTGGGTCTCTCTTCACAATCCATCAACAAAAGGATGCTAGGCTAACTCTCCATTGAAGGGCGCATCTTTATGTCGAAGCAGAATTTGATTTCGGATATTTTCAGTTTTTGCTGCGGGAAACTAGGGAGTTTCACAGAAGAGGAATTTTTGAGTGAGCCCAGCATAGGATTTCTCTCCTCATCAAAATCGAAGTTTAGAGACCAAGGTCAAGATTTTTTGGTTGGGTAAAACTCTGGGAAAGTCAAACCCTAGTTTGACCTCGGGCCTGAAAAACCCTAAAATACTAAAAAGGGTAGTTTTGGTACATTAACTATATCTCGGGATTGAAAAAGTATCAGGGGCCAAAATTTTCACAGGCCAAATATAAAATCCTGATGTACCCTGTGTAAAATTTTCAACCTCAGATTCTCCATATTCTGGGAGATATGTTTCCTCCAAATTAGGGTTCCAGCCTCTTCTAGGATTCATCCCTAAATAGGACACCTAGGGAGAATTGCGATATCTCAGGATACAAAGATCCAAATGAAATTTCTCAAGATCTACTAGATAGGGAAAATACTGTATTGTTTGTGGTAAAAGTTGCAGACCCTGATGATGAAACAGGGACATGTGGCAGTCCGTACAAGTTCATTATGTTGAATAGTTCTGAAATAAGTCACATTGGGAAAACTCTCATAAGTCCCAATTGGTGAAACCAATTATGGTAACACGTGTGGTTTTGGAAAGACGAGAGATTATTTTACCTCAGTACGAAATTCAAGACACAGAGGAGCAGCACTTTCAGAGATACCGTAGAAACAGTATTAGACATTTCTATAGAAGAAATTGGTAAACTAGGGCTTCCTGTTCCTGGAGCTTCCCTCAACTGTTTTAAGAAAAGGAGTACATTGGACAGCTCGTCTTGAAGAGGTCTATATTTCTATCCAATCATATCTGAAAGATTCCAAGTTTTGAAAATTAGGGTTTCTCTTACAAACCTTAGATTAGCTAGCTCCGGTACCAGGACGAACACCTCAAATCGGTAAGATCTAATCTTTTGCTATTTACATTTCAGTTTCTCATTTAAAAATGACTAATCACACCAGCTTGACGACAAGCTTGGTGAAACTGACAACTTCCAAGCATGGAAGTATTGGATCTCACTAGTTCTTGAAGAAAATGAAATTGGACACCTACATAAGTGGAAAGTTTCCAGTTCAAGAGGGAGATGAGGCTAAAAGCCTTACACAAGAAGAACTTGGTCAAGGCTAAGAAGATCATTGATGATTCAATCAAGGATCACCTTATACCACAAGTGTCTTCCCTAAAGACACCTAAAGAGATGTTTGATTCCTTGACCAAGCTATTTGAAGGGAAGAACATAAATCAGAAGATGACTTTAAGAAACCAGTTGAAGAATGTGAAGATCCAGAATGCAGAGACCATACAGTCATACTTTACAAGGGTGTCTCAAATCAAAGAAAAACTTGAACCAGTGTATGAAGAAGTAGAGAATGTAGACGTTGTGATAACCACCTTAAATGGCCTCCCAGGATCATGGGATTCATTCATTCGAGGAATGTGTGCCAGAAGGAAGTGATTATTTTCAGCAGACTCTGGGAAGAGCACACACAATATGAATCTCTACCCATAATAATAGAAGAGAAGATGGGAGCAATTGAAGATCAAGCGCTCACGATTCAAAGAAGATCCCTCAAGGGATGAGGAATATGAAGTACTCAATTCTTGAAGAGCCTCTTATCCATATTGATCATTTGGATAAGAAATGATGTTGTTATAAATGAAGAAGATGATGAAGCTGAAAGAAGGAGTCTACCCATGAAACAAATAAAGATAAGTATTCAATTGTCATTTCATGATATTGTTTTGTTATACATTTGTTTATATTCAGTTGACGTGTTATGCATGATAGAATGTTTGCATTAATGACAATATACTACTAATATGCATGTGATGGGTAAGTAGCTCATGGTGCTATACAACTCTCCATTGCTACTTATCTAGAATGAAACCTATTTACTAACATATTGGATTAGTGCACAATCTCAATGATGTCTTGGTAGAGATGGAAGGCATCTAGAAAGTTTTTGTGAGATATGGATGAATGGTGTATTGGCTAAAATAGTTGCATGATTATATCTTTATGCATAAGAATTTACCATTATGAATATGCATTATGAAATGTTTCTAATCATACAACTGGTGCATTTGACTTGTAGGAAAGATCATGTACAATCACCTACAAGAAAATAAGGATAAGACTTTTTCCGAAGAACAAGTGACAATAGTTCAAGATTCACTCTAATAATACAAAATGAAGAATGATGACTAGAATGCGATATCGAAGACCTGAAGGGAATTTCGTAGTATCTTCCATGTGGATCTGCAAGATCTAGCATGCAGTAGATGGAAACATCGTGGGATACAAGGCAAGATTTGTAGCACGAGGATTCTCATAGAAAGAAGGCATAGACTCCGAAGAGAAATTTTCATCCAGTGGGAGTTGAGGCACATGATAGGCAGAATCACGTGTGCAAATTAAAGAAGGTCTTGTATGAGCTCAAAAGACACCCATGGGATAACACATGCATGAGGAGCTTGAAGATCACCTAGAGTGATGAAAATATTAACCTTTGCTACAAGGTTAAAGATGAAAGCCTATAGAGGATGACAAGCTCACAGATGGGTGTGAGAAGAAATTTTGAAAAGGTTCAAGATAGAGGATCTTGGTATCCAGTGACCCTAGTTGGATACATAAAATACTAGTAGAAGAGGAAGCTACTTGTCACTCCGGTACAGAATGTTGCAATGCATAGAGTACGAAATATAGAGGGAGACTGATGCTTCGCTTCAGAGGGAGTGACTGCAAAAGATCCTGAGGTTCGACATGGTACAACAGGATGGACAGCTTACTGATAGATCTAGGCTTTACTGAGAGTAAAGCATATTCCAACCTTTGCTTCAAGGTTGAAGGAGGAAGACTAGTGATGCTCCTGTTATATGTCAATGACATGTGCCTGACAGAAAAGAGGAACTCATTAAATTTGTAAGAAGGAGACTTGTTTTCGAGTTCGAGATGAAGGACTTGGATATGATGCACTACTTTCTAGGCATGGAGGTGTGGTAGAGTGCGGATGGAATCTTCCTTGGACAAGGGAAGTATGCAGTGGATATCCTGAAGAGGTTCGTGATGATGGACTGTAAGGCCATGACCACACCTATGGTATCGAACCTAAAGCTATTGAGTGATCCTTCATCAGAGATGGTTGATGCCACGATGTATCGTCAGATGATTGGGTGATTGATGTACCTGACAAATATGAGACCAGATATTTGCTTTGCTGTGAACACATTAATCTAGTTCCTGACAGATCTGAGACATGTTCACTTGATTGTTGCAAAGCATATTCTGAGGTACCTGAAGGGTACATTAATTGATTATGGGCTCAAGTATGAGGTGAATCATAAGATTAACCTGGAGGGTTATGTGGGTTCGAATTGGGAAGGCAATGCCATAGATAGGAAGAGCACTTCGGGGTGCTACTTCAGTATGAGATCAGGTGTGATCTCTTGGTTTAGCAGGAAGCAGTCCTGCATGGTGATGAGTACAACTAAGAGAGGAGCAGTGAATCTCCAGTTTGTGATACAGATCGAGATCTCTCGAAAGAGGGAGTTCTAGCATAGCCGATGAGACAGGTTGTCTAAGCATAAAATCCTGGCGAAGCTTGTAGGTTGCTCAGACGTAAACGGTCCTGTAGGTTGTCCTCGGATGTAATCGATCCTAGCAAAGCTCGTAGGTTATCCTTGGAAATAATCATCCCTGATGTGATTCTATGATAGAAATGTCAAGAGTGAAGTTTGATTACTTCAGGGAGAAGCTTGGTGTTCTCTAGATCAAGGTTCCCTCCAAGGGGAGGTGATGAGTCCAAGAGCCTTTCTAAAATGGTAGGATTGGTTCCTTCTATGGTCAGATATAAGTGCAGGAGCCTTTCTGACATGGTGGTGGATATGTTCCTCCCATGGTCAGATGTAAGTGTAGAGCCTTTTTGACATGGTTGTTGGATGTGTTCCTCCCATGGTCATATGTATGTGCAGAGCTTTTTTGACATGGTTGTTGGATGTGTTCCTCCCATGGTCAGATGTAAGTGCAGAGCCTTTCTGACATGGTTGCTAGATGTGTTCCTCCCATGGTCAGATGTGAGTGTTGGGCCTTTCTGACATGGTTGTTGGATGTGTTCCTCCCATGGTCAGATGTGAGTGTTGGGCAGGCCTTTATGACATAGTTGTTGGATGTGTTCCTCCCATGGTCAGATATAAGTTCTGAAGAAGATGAATACCTACATGGAGGCTAGGCATACAACCAGCATGAAAAAGGGTTGGCTCTATAGAAATTCCTATGACGAGTAGAATTGAGAGATAGCACCAATTGATTGAGATAGTGGAAGCAGTGATGATGATGATATAGTGATGATCCAGTGATCATCCATCTTTGATGATGATCCAGTGATGATCTAGTTTTGATGATGATCCAGTGATGATCTAGCTTTGATGATGATCTAGTGATGATCTAGTTTCAATGATCATCCAGTGATGATCCAACGTTGATGATGATCTAGACTTGATCTAGAGAAGAAGACTTGTGTTGATGAATTATGTCAAGAGAATACCTTCCTAGTTAAGAGGGGATGTTGATGTATTTTTAGCTTTGGAATGTATTCACTTGTATATCTTATGTATTGTACCCCGATGTTCCTATCGGGAAGTATCAGTAATGTAATTGAGTCATGTCATACCCTGATGTTCCTATCGGGAGAGTCATTAATATAATAAAGTCATGTAATCAATGAGGTTAACCCTCCGTTGCAAGTCAGGGAAATAGTCCCTAAAATTGATTTAAGTTTAACCCTCCTTGTTGATTAGAGGGCAAAGTCCCCATATTTGAGGGGCACTAGGGTTATTAGACTCTCCTAGAGATGTCAGCCCTGGTAAGTAATTGTCAAGTCAGAAACTAGTATAAATAGAGAGTGAGACTCTCTATTTGTCACATACACTCACTCAACTGGGGCACTTGAGTGAGAGAGGAAGTGCTCACACAAGTGAGAGAGAGAACAACTACTAGAGATCAGATTTTATGTCTTTGGGTTTTACTGCTACCATTGGTGCTCATTCTATCTCTGAGGAAGTTGCGGGGTTTTCTCCTTTATGGTTTCCCCAAGGAAAATCTTTGTGTCTATTGTCTATTGTGATTGATTGTTGTGCATGTTATTCTCTTAGTAACATCCTGAGATAATATTACTTAAATGATAAAAATATAACAAAGTCATCTAGATGGCTCTGCTTTTGAGCCTCAGAATTTCCTCCCTTTCCTCCAGCAACTTTCTTTTGTTTGACTCTAATTGGATCGTCCTTTATTTTTCCTCCTGAGTTGTGAAACCACCTCCTTCTGAATTGTGCATTTCATCCAAGTCTGCCTCAATCTGGATAAGGGCATGGCCATCCTAGAGGGTTTTTGTTTTTTCCCATTCCTTTAGCAGCTTCTTCACACGAGACATATTTTGCACAAAATGGATTGCAACATGTGATCCAGCTTTTGCTCTATAAGGGATCCAATTGGAGTGGATGAGTCTAAGGACCTCCTCTTTTTTTTGCCATGTTGTACAAAATTTAAAAGGATTGGGTGGTTTCTGGGAATTTTTCAGAACTTCCAGGAAAATAGGGTGGTGATCCGAGTCAGCTCCCGAGTCAATCCAATGTTTAAACTGAAGATCCTTTTCAAGAAGGCTCTATCCAAACATAAATATGTCTAGCCTTTTTGCAATTAGATCATCCCCAACTCTTCTATTTGTCCAAATTGGCTTAAGCTTTTGAGGTTCCAGGTCCACCAGATTAAGGTTCAGGAGGAGAGTTTTGAAGAAGGAAGCCAACGAATCCGATATTTCATTTGGACCCCAGATCTCATGGACACCAAAAGTGAAGTTAAGATCCCATCCTATAATCACATTCTCTCTTTTGAGGAACTGGGAGGCTTTTACTGACTCCCAAAAAGTTGCTTTGTCATTGTAAGTCCCATAGATGTTTATAAGATTTGGCTGTAAATTTGCTTCTACCTGGAAAAGTTCCATCCCCAAACCAAAGGATCCCCCCCATGAGTTTACATAACGTAGAACAGAGGGGTTCCATCCTATTGATAAACCTCTTTAATGACCTTTTGCGCTCTGGGATAGAAAGGAGAAATTGCTTAAAATACAAGATAAACAAGGAGAAACCTCTGCTTCCGAACCTAGGGTTTCTTGTAGAAGGATGATATCTGGCTTTTGGGCCTATACCATCCCTTTTAGGGAAATATTTTTCTTAGTAATTTCCAGACCCCTACATTTGAGAGAGAGAATTTTCATTTGGGAGCCCCCTAAGGGGCTTGCACTGCTCTAAGTTCCCCAAAGAGAGTTTTATGCTTTCCATTTGCTTGATCCCGGAGGGATTTTTGCTGCGCAAAAGAGAGGAAATAGGGTTTGCCCCTTCCTTTCCCTCTGGTTGGAAGAATATGGTTTGATCCTAAGCCCATAAGAGTCGGTGGGGGGAGTGCTTGAGTAGGGATGTCTCTTGAACGTAGATGGAACCTAATTGGGGATGTAGGTGCAGAGGGAGGGATTAGCTCGAGTGGGGGTTGTGGATTAAGGGTATGGACCAAGGGGGGGGAGAGACCTGTGAGTGAGAAGGGAGTGGATGATGGGGAGTAGGTTTATCCTATGTGGGGAAGGGGTGAACTGTTACCAAATATTTTGGAGCTGTGCAGGTAATTTCATTTAAATTTAAGGAAATTATCTGCTCTTTTAGAGAAATAACAGGAGACATACATGGATGCGGTATATTTTCCACTTCAGGCCGAGGGCCTTCTTGTTCATCAAGAGTGTGTTGTGGCTGCACTGGTTTGGATGAATATGCCCCCATTATTGGCACTTTTTTCCCCTTATCCTGAGATTCAACTTCCTTTGGAAGCCTCCTTTTTTGGGTTGTGGCCGAGGAGGAGGCAATAGGGAATTTTCTTGATAGATGCCCCACTTTGTGACACCTGTGGCATTTGAATGGTAAGCACTCATAATCCAAGATTTGTTGCCGCATTACATTGCCCCAGATGAGATTGAGGTGCTTCCTAAGCTCCGTTCTGATGTTCATTGAAACTAATATTCGTGCCACTGCTCTTCGCTGTGTCTGAAGATAGGGAAGATTTGATTCCAAAAAGGTCCCGATGGCGTTGCTGAGGTATTTCAGCAAGGTTGGGTTCCAAAACTCCAACGAGAGACCTGGAAGATGAACCCAGATGGGAATCCTGTCCATTCACTCACATTCAGCATCAAAGAGAGGAGTCCATCTCTTGAAGAGAATGGGTATCAGGCCATAAAACCAGTTCAGACTCAAGATTTGCTCTGCTTCCGGTTTACTGCCCAGGGTAAAACTGTACCAACCTTTTGACATCCCGCTTACCTCAACTGTAGATGTTAAATGGCTTATCTAGTTTGTGTGCACCCATTCCTTCATTTCTTCAATGTTATGGTTTCTCCCTCTTATTTTCCCTACTAGCACTCGATCCGCCATATCTTCTACTTCTTCTATGGCCACATTGACTCCAGGGACAAGATTTAGGTTCCCACCGCTATAGGAGCTAGGCATTTGTTTTTCCTCTTCTTCCTAGGGCTTCCATTTCCTCCCTCTTCATCCTCAGAGGATCTTTTCAAACGACTGAGACTAATGTCCGAGCCGGAGCCTAGTAGGGTTTCTCTGGGTTTTGTTGTTTCTAGCATGGAGTTGACAAACCCTTCGGTGATGGCACTTTCTATCGTAAGAAGGGGAGTTGTTCCTGCGAGGAGTGGTTATGTCCATCCTTCATTCAGCAAAACCCCTATATCCGGTAGGGTTTCTCCAAGGAGGTTGGTATCCAGGTCCAAGGGGAGAAAATTGCCATCGTTGACCGTGTCGGGTGGTGAAAAACCCGTGTTTGTGGTAAAAAACCCTTCCACAGAGCCTGGAGACGGAAATAAAGTAGGGTTTTTAGCACCTATTTCTGCGGCAAAAACCGTTGTCGGAGATAGCGAAAAGTTGGCAAATGTCGGATTGTTCAACAGCTCCTCTGCCCTGTTTTCCATTTCTGTACCGGTTCTTCCAGCTGGCGGCATTGTCGTTTGAGCTATAACTTCTTCTACGGTTGAACTGAAGAGGGCGATGAAAGTGGAGCTATCTGCTCATGGGTCTTCCATATAGTCCAAGATATTCGCTTCATCTTTGTACGCCATGTGGCATTAGATCAGGCCCCAAAAATGAAAAAAATTGTTTACTGACTACATCCTCGCCCGTCTGCCTCTTTCTTACCTTAATATATATATATATATATATATATATATATATATATATATATATATCTGTGTGTGTGTGTGTGTGTGTGTGTGTGGGTGGTTTAAAATAATTATATCTTCAATATATTTTAAATTAAATTAATTATTTTTAATTTATTAATATAGTTTTCTAAATTATAAAAAATTATATTTTTATAATTTATAATACTTGTAAATAAAATTTAAAATTGTTTCTGATTGGTTAAGAACTTGTCTTTCTTACATGTAAGGAAACATGTTAACAATCTAAATTTTAGAGGCATTGAGTGGAAGTCTTCCTCCTTATAGACCGCTAGTGGATTATTTCAAGTGGCACGATTTTCCTTGAATTATGATGGTGATTCAACTCACATTTGTGAATGGTAGCTAGGGATGGTTGTCCTTATTGTCACTTTGGCAATTGAGTTGCGATAGGTTTTTCCATCTTTGAAAGAAAAAAAAATACTAAAATTTTATAATTTTTAATCTTAACATAAAAACTGTAATTTGAAAAATTCAAATTTCTAAAACTAACATTCTGAAAAAACACAACGAAAAGAACGTGAGATCAAACTTTGAGTAATCAAAATTGTATAATTTTAATATATATTTTTTAATTATGTAATTGTGTGTGTAGAAAATCTCATAAAAATCTTTTCAAGTACTTCCCCATTATCTATGGATGGAAAATAGGGTAAATTGACAACCCTCATTGTGGTACCTAACCTCGAAGAGATCAAAAGAGTAAAAAATGTGACCTCCACAACTTTGTAGGAGTGATCTTAAGTCAAGCTCATGATTGGGGTTCTCTCTCTATCCATACTCTTGTGTGTGTGTGTGTGTGTGCGTGTGAGTGTGTGTGTGTGTGTGAGTGTGTGTGTGTGTGTGTGTGTGTGAGAGAGAGAGAGAGAGAGAGAGA